>VHIU01000405.1:0-131363 GCA_010577795.1 Isatis tinctoria
GGGCATCGATCGGCACCAATCGGGATCGTCTTCTTGATCCATGACTTTCTGTGAGGGTGTCGACCGACACCAATGGTGGGTGTCGATCGACACCACTCGGGATCATAAACCGGTTTTTGATTTAATTGAAATCAACTCGGTTTGGTCTCTGTGGTCAACTAGGTTTCTTCACCTCCCCTATATATATGATATGAGGGTTCGACCTTGAGAAGAGAGAAGTCCCTGCAGCCACAGAAAATCACCAGAAAATCAGAGAAAACCCGATCGCGAATCGTTCGCGAAGGCACTAGTATCCCGTCGTCCAGTTTGTGTGCGTGTGGACTTCTATAGAGGCGCAGCACTTGAGGCGCTTCCTGATCTCGATTACCTGATCTTCTTCCGCTGCAAATCACCAGGTATGTTCTAGATCTATCAAAGATTCAATTGAACACGATCCATGGTTTAGGATGTTGTTAGGGCTGTTTTAATCGGATTAAAACCTGAACAAATCCCTTCAGTGGTATCAGAGACTAGTGTTTCTATTGAATCTGTTGAATTTTGTTAGATCCACATGTTCAAAAATCGTTTTTGACGAAGAACGCCGTTCTGGGTTCTTCGGTGTCGACCGACACTAATGTAGTGTCGATCGACACCAATCTGGTGGTGACGACCGACACTAATGTAGTGTCGATCGACACCAATCTGGTGGTGACGACCGACACTAATGTAGTGTCGATCGACACCATTCGGTGACGACCGACACTAAGGTAGTGTCGATCGACACCAGTTCAGAACTTGCGTTCCTAGCTTGTTTAAATTAAGAATTTTTACAAGTAAAGAACGAGTTAAAAATCTGGAATATATAAGTGATATAAACTAGATTGATGTTCCGTTCCTCAAACCTAATATTAAGCTTTTAATACCTTCCCAATCTTGTCAACTGTCAAGGCTCGTTTCATTGTGTGATGGGTCTGCCAAAGCAGGGTGTCCGCAATTACATGAGTGAGGCAGGTTGTAATCGTTACTACGGACTTAAAAGATTGGTTTGCTTAACTGGGCTATCAAAATAGTTTTGGGCTCAGAGATATAGGATCGATTTGATATAAGATATTAATCCGAGACAAGAATTATATATGATATAATTAGCAAAGTGTTGCTTACCTAAATAGCTAAAGTTTGGGCGATGGGCCAAAGCTCACTCAAATTTTTGTGAAATATGGATCTTGGATCATTATATTCAATTGAGGAAAATTGTTTTGAATATAATGTGAGTTTCTTAATTTTTAAGATTTCTCATTTCTTGAACATCGAAACTAAACTCTCATTTTGTGTATTTCAGCTATGGCTAGCTCCCCTCACAGAAACACATTCTCGCTTCGATCCGTCCTTGAGAAGGACAAGCTTAATGGATCGAACTTCCTTGAATGGTATCGGAACTTGAGAATTGTTCTCAAGCAGGAGAAAAAGGAATATGTTCTTGATAAGGTTCTCCCTGAGAAACCGAAATCCAATCCCGGACACGCTGAAAGGAATGCTTGGGAGAAGCATTCCAATGATGAGGTCGATGTGAGTTGTCTCATGCTGGCTACCATGAACTCGGAATTGCAGAAGCAATACGAGAACGTGGCGTCACCTGTTGAGATGATCACTAGCCTGAAAGGGATGTTTCAGGAGCAAGCACGAACTGAGAGATACCAGACGGTTAAGTCTCTCATTGAGTGCAAGCTACCAAGGATGGTCCAGTTAGCCCACATGTCATTAAGATGATGGGTTATATTGATAACTTGGCAAAACTGGATTGTCCCCTTAGCCAAGAGTTGGCTACGGACATCATTCTGCAGTCGTTACCGTCAAGCTTTGATCAGTTTATCATGAACTATAACATGAACAACATGACAAAGACTTTGACGGAACTGCATGGCATGCTCAAGACAGCTGAGCCAAACATCAAGAAGGGCACCCCTAATGTACTTATGGTGCAAGGGGGTAAAAAGTTTAAGAAACATGCTAAGGGTAAAGGAAAAGCTAAGGCATTCCCGATTGAGAATCAGGATAAGTCTGAGACTTCTTCCAAACCCAAACGCGGCCCTACTGATGCTGATAAATGCCATTACTGCAATAAGTCTGGGCATTGGAAGAGAAATTGCAAAGAGTATCTGGGAGATCTAAAGAACTCGAAGAAGACGTATGAGACGACTTCTTCAGGTATCTATGTTATAGAAGTAATGTTACTACTTCAGGTTCTAAGTCTTGGGTATTAGATACCGGCTGTGGCGCTCATATTTGTACAAATATGCAGGGTCTAAGCAACAGTAGAATGCTGGAGAAGGGACAAGTGGACCTGCGTGTTGGGAATGGAGCAAGAGTTGCTGCATTGGCCGTAGGAACTTATCATTTGTCTTTGCCGTCAGGCTTGGTTTTAGAATTGAATAATTGCTACTATGTACCTGCTATAAGCAGAAACATCATTTCTATTTCTGTTTTGGATTTAGAAGATTTTCATTTTTCGATTAAAAACAAGTGTTGTTCTTTTAATCGTAATGAAATGTTTTATGGTAGCGCTCCATTAGAGAATGGACTTTATATTCTTAACCAATCTTTGCCTGTCTATAACATAAATACCAAACGGTTAAGAACCAATGACTCGAACCCTACGTTTCTCTGGCATTGTCGTTTGGGCCACATCAATGAGAAAAGGATTCAAAAGCTTCATAAAGATGATCTTTTGGACTCATTTGATTTTGAATCATTTGAGAAGTGTGAATCCTGCTTATTGGGCAAAATGACAAAGGCTCCTTTCAACAAGTTTAATGAAAGAGCCGGTGACCTATTGGGCCTAATACATACCGATGTATGTGGTCCAATGAGTGTTAGTGCTAGAGGAAACTTTCAGTACTTCATCACGTTTACTGGTGACTTCAGTAGATTTGGTTATGTCTATTTAATGAGACATAAATCGGAATCCTTAGAAAAGTTCAAGGAATTCCAAAATGAAGTACAGAACCAACTTGGCAAAAGTATCAAAGCTCTTCGATCAGATCGTGGAGGTGAGTACTTGAGCCAAGAGTTCAGTGATCATCTGAGTAACTGTGGAATTGTTTCACAACTCACTCCTCATGGAACACCTCAGTGGAATGGTGTGTCTGAGAGGAGGAATCGGACTTTATTAGATATGGTTCGATCGATGATGAGTCAAGTAGATCTTCCATTATCCTTTTGGGGATACGCTCTAGAAACGTCTGCGTTTACGCTAAACAGAGTTCCATCAAAATCAGTCGAGAAGACACCATATGAGATGTGGACTGGAAAAGTTCCAAGTTTGTCTTTTCTTAAAATTTGGGGTTGTGAAGCTTATGTCAAGCGGTTGATATCTGATAAGCTTGCACCCAAATCTGATAAGTGCTACTTCGTTGGTTATCCTAAGGAAACCAAGGCTTACTACTTTTACAACCGTTCTGAGAACAAAGTGTTTGTTGCTAAGAACTGTGTTTTTCTTGAGAGAGAATTTCTTTCCAAGAAGAACAGTGGGAGTAAAGTACAACTCGAAGAAGTTCGAGAATCACAGGAGCCTGCTCAACCTGTTGAGGAAGAGCAACGGCTGGATCTACAAAGAGTTGTAGAGTCCGAACCTATGATGCTAGAAGTTTGCAGATCCGAAAGGACTCGTCACGAGCCCGAGAGATATGGATTTCTTGTGACTAATTGTCATGATCTCTTGATTATTGACAGTGACGAACCTGCAACTTTCGGAGAAGCAATGATGGGCCCTGACTCCGAAAAGTGGTTTAAGGCCGCTGAATCCGAAATCGGTTCCATGTCACAAAACCAAGTATGGACTTTGGGTGATTTACCTGATGGTGTAAAAGCCATTGAGTGTAAATGGGTCTTCAAGAAGAAGATCGATGTGGATGGAAACGTTCAGATTTACAAAGCTAGGTTGGTGGCAAAAGGTTTCAAACAAGTTCAAGGTGTTGACTATGATGAAACTTATTTCCCAGTCGCTATGCTTAAATCTATTCGGATTCTCCAAGCAACAGCCGCTCATTATGATTATGAGATTTGGCAAATGGATGTGAAAACAGATTTCCTTAACGGGATTCTGGAGGAGGATGTGTACATGACACAACCTCCGGGTTTCATTGATCCTGACGCTGCTGGGAAAGTATGCAAGCTTCATAAATCCATTTATGGATTGAAGCAAGCATCTCGGAGTTGGAACCTACGTTTTGATGAAGCAGTTAAAAAGTTTAACTTCATCAGAAACGAAGAGGAACCTTGCGTTTACAAGAAGACTAGTGGGAGCGCAGTTGCATTTCTCGTACTGTATGTAGACGACATACTTCTCATAGGAGATGATATTCCGTTACTTCAGTCAGTAAAGGACTGGCTCGGAAGTTGTTTCTCGATGAAAGACATGGGTGAAGCCGCCTATATTCTTGGAATAAGGATCTATAGAGATAGATCAAAGAGGCTGATTGGACTGTGCCTAGACACTTATATCGATAAGGTTCTACACAGGTTCAACATGCATGATTCCAAGAAGGGCTTGCTTCCGATGTCTCATGGCATTACTCTCAGCAAGAAGCAGTGTCCTTCGACACCTGCTGAGCGAGAGCGCATGAGTAGGATTCCTTTTGCTTCTGCAGTAGGATCTATTATGTATGCCATGCTTTGTACTCGTCCAGATGTTGCTTGTGCTTTAAGCATGACGAGTCGATACCAATCAGATCCCGGTGAGAGTCACTGGACTGCCGTCAAGACAATCCTGAAGTATTTGAGAAATACCAAGGATAAGTTCTTAGTGTACGGAGGAAGTGATGAGCTTGTAGTGAGTGGTTATACGGACGCCAGCTTTCAGACAGATAGAGACGATTTCCGATCTCAGTCTGGTTACGTCTTCTGTCTGAATGGAGGTGCAGTTAGTTGGAAGAGTTCCAAGCAGAGCACCGTGGCAGACTCAACGACCGAGGCTGAATACATCGCTGCTTCTGAAGCGGCGAAGGAGGCTGTTTGGATTAGGAAGTTCATTACTGAGCTTGGTGTGATTTTTAGCATTTCTGAGCCTGTGGCATTGTTTTGTGACAACAATGGAGCCATAGCTCAGGCTAAGGAGCCCAGATCACATCAGAAATCCAAACACATTGAGAGGAGATATCATCTGATTCGTGATATCATTGAGAGAGGTGACGTCAAGATCAGCAGAGTTCCGACAGACGAGAACGTTGCTGACCCGTTGACTAAGCCACTCCCACGACCGAAGCATGAGAGTCATGCAGCTGCTATAGACATAGATTCCTTAAGCAGTAATCTTGTTTTAGTGGGTTATCATATTTATATTTTGATGTTCATGTAAACATACATTTGGTTATGTTTTGTTTAATGAAATTGTTTCAGTATTATTTATGGTGTTATTAAATAATTGTCCAAAAGTAATTTATGGCATTCTTATAGATCATCAAATACGTGATTTGATCATGAGACTCTATAAGTGATAGATGACATAAATTATTTGTGTCCATAGTCGAGGTTATCAAAGTTGGACATTGATAACCGCGCGAGACTAGTATATGAGGTGACTGATGACTAAGTTTCATGGAGTCATTAATAGGAGTATTAAAGTCAATCACATAGATATGTGTTAGAGAACACATGATCGGACATGACCCGCTAATGATAACTCTACAAGATTGTTATATGAGTGTCATAAGAGTTTCTCATTACGACTATAGAGTATAGTCCTTTGACCTGAGTTCATCATGTTTTCTTACATATGAATTGGTATGCTTTGACTCTGTCAAACGTCAGCCGTAACTGGTGGCTATAAAGGCATTGATTGGGCATATTATGAAATATATAAGGATCAGGGATGGAACAAGATGGAATTTGTCCCTCCCATATAACGGGAGATAAATATCTCAGGGCCTATCGAAGATTTGATACTGGAAATGCGTGGCCGCGCTCAAACGGATTGAATGTCAATCGTTTGTCTTTTATCAGTATAAATCGAAGTTCGATAAACATGGTTTGGTTGATTAAGGATGACACGAGTTCTTGCCTTATGCCAGATCGAGATATAGAGACAAAGGGATTATGGGAATATTTGATTCCAGTACAAGTGGGAGATTGAAGGGAATGTCCTGAAATCAGACTTGTATTTACTCTAGTAGAGTCGTGATGTCGAGATAAGACAATCATATGATATTGGACGGTTATAATGTTTTGCTAGAAGCCGCTTATAACTTATGAGTTATGAACTCATTACCATTATCATATGATCCTATAGGGTCACACACCTAAGCAAACTGGATAATATAAATTGGGTTTTGATCATTAGAGTAATGATTATGATCAACGTATATAAGATATACGTCGATATCGATTTTCTATGAGGGTGTCGATCGACACCAATGGTGGGCATCGATCGACACCAATCGGGATCGTCTTCTTGATCCATGACTTTCTGTGAGGGTGTCGACCGACACCAATGGTGGGTGTCGATCGACACCACTCGGGATCAGAAACCGGTTTTTGATTTAATTGAAATCAACTCGGTTTGGTCTCTGTGGTCAACTAGGTTTCTTCACCTCCCCTATATATATGATATGAGGGTTCGACCTTGAGAAGAGAGAAGTCCCTGCAGCCACAGAAAATCACCAGAAAATCAGAGAAAACCCGATCGCGAATCGTTCGCGAAGGCACTAGCATCCCGTCGTCCAGTTTGTGTGCGTGTGGACTTCTATAGAGGCGCAGCACTTGAGGCGCTTCCTGATCTCGATTACCTGATCTTCTTCCGCTGCAAATCACCAGGTATGTTCGAGACCTATCAAAGATTCAATTGAACACGATCCATGGTTTAGGATGTTGTTAGGGCTGTTTTAATCGGATTAAAACCTGAACAAATCCCTTCAAGTGCTTCTGTAGGACAAGTTCGGGTGAGTGTTGAAACCTTAGTTATTGAAACCGCGGTTTTGCCCAAAACCTTGTCCATTCACGTAGTTGACCTCCATCTGATCATCACTTGTCTCTTCTCCAAAGACTTGGGCGATGGGCTCTTCTCCATTCTCATCTATGAAGTGGACCGACTTCTGGTTTCCCTTCAGCAGAAGATTAACCTTGGCTGTGAGCTCATCGATTTTCTTGGACTCCACGCTATTGACCTTTTTCTGTCATACTCCGGAGACTTATTGCTGGAGCTGGCGGCAAGATTCTCAATCAACTCCAAAGCTCCTTCCTTTGATCTGGTGTAGAAATCTCCATTACTGGCAGCATTGAGGGTGTTTCTGTAATCCCATTCTACTCCATCATAGAAAGTGCTGAGCAGCTGCTCGTCGCTAAAGCCGTGGTGAGGACACTCACGCTTATACTCCTTAAAGCGTTCCCATGCCTCGTTAAAGGTCTCTCCAGGAAGTTGCTCAAACGTGGATATCTTACTCCTTAAAGCTGCAGTCTTCGACTTCGTGTAAAACTTGTCCAAGAAGGCCGATCTTGCATCAGCCCATGTCGCTAGAGAGCCTGGTGGTAGAGACTTGAACCACCGTGAAGCTTTTCCCGCAAGAGAGAAGGGAAAAAGCTTGCACTTCAAGAAATCTGGAAAGGGCTTGCTCCCCTTTTAAAAGTAAAAGAAAAAAGACCATTAGAGCCGGTTGTGCTGCAGATTTCCTCGAAGTTCTCGATGTGATCCATTGGAATTTCAGCAGGTAGGCCATGGAAGAGATGCTGCTTCACGAGGGCAATCATCAGAGGCTTGATCTCATAATCTTGCCTCTGAATGGTCGGAGTGACAATCGCGGACCGATCCTGGTAATAAGCATGTGCTGCGTCTTTGTCTCCGAACGCCGGTTGTTGAACGAGCTGCCGCTCTTGCTGCAAGCGCAGCTGCTCCATGGTTGCCTGAAGAGTTCGCAGCTGAGCTGCCATGTCGGTTTGATCGCCCATCTCTGTAGAGGTGGTATCAGTTGTTTCTGGATCCGGAACAGGTGTGTTGCGTCTTTGCCTGTTCTCTCGTTCTACCCTTGCTAGCTCGTCGTTTGTCAAGTTCACAAGATTCTCGTCGTTTCTGCTCCTTGTGCTTCTAGTGGACATGCACCTGAAACCCAAAGAAAAGAAAAAGAGAAAAACGAGTTTAGTAGGGTTCTTAGTCTAATGAATTATCCGTAAACCAAAGGTGAATTTTTGGTCCCCGGCAACGGCGCCAAAAACTTGATGTACGAGTTTTAAACCCTAATTCCTACTGCAAGTGCACAGCAAATCGGAGTAGTATTTAGGGATCGATCCCACGAAGACCAAGTTCACACTATGGATTAATAAGCTAAATTCAAGAGCTAAGAGATTCAATAATGGGGTTGTTGAAATCGTGACTAACAAGTTATGCAAATAAATCGGTTCTAACAAATATAAAGCAAGCGTTAGGTCAAGACAATTCGCAGGAGATTCAGAGCAAGGTCAAACAACTATTCAAGATTAATATTAAGAACAAGTCCAGAACTCAAAACTCGAAGATAATATTAATTCACTCTCGTGATACTAACAACTTTATCTAGCAACCTAAAAATCCTAACTCTCGTTGGCATTAGAAATCGCAGATAAGCATTATTGATCAGGTTTGATTTGTTCACAATTCTCCAATACATCTACTCTCGCAGGTAATGAATAAATTGCTCATCTAAATCTCTTCTAGCAACCTAGCAACTCTCGCTGTCTAGATAAACCTAAGGTCAAGAATAGATTGGCCAAATCGATTCAAGCAATATGAATAACCTAGATGAAGACTACCGATTTTGATTCCTATTTGTGTTCAACCCTAGCTCATGAATTCCTTTGAAAACCTTAACCTAACTAATAGATCTACTCAGACATAGTCATAGATAGAAGAAGCAAAACAGAAGAATTGAAAGAAAGCATCAAATCGATATTAAAAATCAGAAGTACTAGGGTTCAGAAATCTTCTCCAAATTGTAGCTTGAGATCTTCTCCCTTACAAATTAATTCCAAAAGCTAAAAGATAGATGATCAAAAGATAAAAGATAAGATAATAAAACCTAAGACTAAGGAGAGTATTTATATTAGGGGAGATAGGCGGCTGGAAGGAGGCTGGGCTTCTTAAACGTCGGCGGCAATCATTAGGGTAAAACCCTTCTTTTTGTTTACTTCCGCGGCGAGCAGGTGCTCACTTGGTGGCCGAAATCCGCGAGCATGTGCTCATCGATTGGAGTTGGTGATTCTTCATAAGATTTTCTTTCTTTTCTTCAAATTTGATTCTTTTCTGTTCCAAAGGTTCCTAATGCTCCAAACTCCAATTTCAGCTCCAAAGCTAACTAAAACTCCTAATATACACTCAAAAACTCTAGAAAACAATTAGATAAAAGGGGTTAGAAAGGGTAAAAATCCCAACATATCACATAGTCGATTATAGTTTGATTTTGTCTTTTATTTTGGATGAACCCAAATTGGTTGTTTGACATTGTCCGATGAAATCTATTCTAATAATGCTCTTAGTTAGTTAGCCTTAAATTTATTCTTAAATGTATTTAGTCCATTTTTATTTTATTTTTAAAGTGGATTTAGCCTTAAACAAACATTAGGTTGAATCTAGAAACAAAACAAAAATCCGTTTAAAAGGCTATGCGAGATAGAGGAAGACCATGTGATAAGTTTATTTTCTTAAAGAAAAGGTTGCCGTTCTTTTAAGGGTTCCTGACAAGTTAGTTCCTAGATGTAACCTTGTTACCGTTTCTTGATTTTTTTTTTTTTGTCTCGACATGTACTTATCATTATAAAAAGAAACAAAAATCATGTGTTTATCTAAAATTTGCTCAATTTCTAATAAATAGATGTTTTGAAATTTCGAAAGATGTAGTAGAATGTTACTTGGACATTTTCGCTATCCCTAAAATTTTAAAATTAGATTTTTAAATGTGGAAGAGATTATGCAATATGATCAAGTTAGACAAAGAGCATGTATATAAAAATTTAAACAAATCATATTGAGATCAATCATTATGCAACTATTGATTACTCAGACATTGATGCAAGAAATACATTAATTATAAATAGAAATTATTATTAATCCAATAGAAATAAAGATAAAAAGGATTAGAGAAATCTTCTACATTTTGGTACACAGATGAGATCTCTTTCTTGGAAACTCTTTATATCCAGAAAATGTAGAAAATAAAACTAATACTAATATTAGGTGTCATAAAATTTGATACATTTTTGGGATATGTCTGATAAAGATGGCTAGAAAAAGTATATCTTATAATTATTTCGGCCGAATAAAGGACTTAAAGGCTTGAGTGCCCAACTTTGGGCAAACTAGGTGATTTGGCCAACACTTAAGCTGTGGCCGAGACATTAGTCTTCAGGTCAAGAGATGGTCGGGGTGTGCCCGCTTCATGGTCTGGCTGTCAACATGTCAGGATCGTATCAATTAATAATTTTGAAACATCCAATTTATATAATAAGATAAGATATATGATTTTGTTTTTTCATTTATGAATTAAGAAAAGTAAGTTATTATTTTTTATTTTTTATTTTCATAATTAATATCCTTTTTACTTTATATTTAATCAGGAAAAGAAATCTACAAGTGTCAAAAAATCTAATCGACAGTTTTAATGTATGAAAATTATGTTAATTACTAATTCTGAGAAACTTAACTTTATATAATAAGGTTTCAATTTTTAATTAGAATAACTCAATTATTATTATCTAAATGGACTGATTATAGTTTTCATTCATTTAATTAAAAATATTACATGTGTCAAAATCTTATTCACTAACTTAATATTTATCATGATTATATTAGTTAGTAAATTTTCATTTTCTAAAATGTAATAGGAAAATCAATTAGTACTTTTTTATTTTTCTCTTTTTGGCTATTTTACTTAAGAAAAAATTAGTTTTTACCAAACTATTTTTATTTCAACATATAAAGAAATTTACATGTGTTAAAATTTAATCAATTGACTTAAGACATGTCAAGATCATTTCAAAAAATACAATTACTTTTTTCCTTTTTAGTAAATGAAAAACTATATAAATTTTTCAATTATTTAAAATTAGAAAATAAAAATTTACCTATGTCAAAATCTGATCTACTAACTTAACACATGTTATGATCATATTAATAAGTAAATTGTAATAAAATGTCTGTTTTACAATTAGGAACTCAGTTGTTGTTTTTTTATATAGATTTTCCTATTTTGTTTTTAAAATCTTATATTTTGCTTCCTTTTATTTAATAAAGAATATAAATTTACATGTGTCAAAATCTAATCTACCGACTTAACGTGACAACGTCACATTCATGTTAATTACAAACTTTGAGAACCAAACTTTATATGATAAAAAATTTTCCTTTAATTTCTAATTAGTTGATGTTTTGAAAATTTCATAGCTTTTTAGAAAAATTTTAATAATGACATTTCTACTTTTATTAAATAATTTTTAAGTTTGATATTTAGATAATAAGTCTTATAGGGGAAAACTTAAAAAGTAACAACTATACTCTAAAAACAGAAAACATCTCTTAATCAATTTGAAACAAAAATAATAATTTTTGAAACATCAATTTCACAAAAAATGAAGGATATACTTATTATTTATTTTTTTAGAAAAATAATAAACAACTTAGTTATATTAGCGAACAACTCTCATATTCAATAATCAATAAATGTAATAGTTGTAGTAATTCAAAATTTGTAAATCTATTATATAATCAGGAACTTTTCTCTCTATTAACAATGCACACATCATCACCATATTTTTGACATTTATCAACTTTAAAAAAACCAATAAATAATTTTAAATATTCAACTTATCTAAAATTTTATTATTCAAAAAAAACCATAATTTTTTTTAAAGAAACCAAATATAATTAACATGTATTTAATTATTGCTATCAATTAAATAGTTAAAAAATATTATATTTCGAAAACAAATAAATATATCAGAGTTATAATAAAAGTGAAAAATACAGAATTATTAAACTTGGATACGCGGTAAAAACATTCTGACTGCCGAGAATTTCGGCGTTGAAAGAGTTCGAGGAGCGCTGCGATCCTCAGAGAATTGCCAGCCACCACCGCTAGTGTAGGGATTGCATATAACCGAACAAACAAAATTCAAAACCATTTGGAGCAGAAAAATCTGCAGACGACCGAGGTAACGGATCAAGACCTGAGGCAAAGGGAAAAACAAGCCACAGCCCTTGAAATACACCTTGTACGCCCATAAGTATCCATTTCTAACCAGTTTCGAAGACTCACCAGATTCGGATGAATGAAGTCTACCTCTGAGGGAACACGACAAAAGGTTTGGAGTGGGTGCGAAATACAGCATCCACAATAGCTATAAGTTGAAATGAGATGGTCCTTTGACGACTGGTTTTGTCGAGTTTTTTTGGTTGAAAACCATAATTTAAGAATTTATCAAGGACGTTCATTGTTTTTTGGAGTTTAATGGCAAAAAATGTCTTTTGCCCCATATATTTCCAACAACCTTAAATCAGATGTCTAGGAATCTGGTCGATATCAGTAAATTCATTGTTATATAGAGAAATTAGCTTAATTTTTGTTGATTTTTCTTTTTAGACGAGTTGTTAGCATTTTGAGTGAAATCCTCTTAGTTTAATGGATTCTATAAAAAAAAGAGATAATTATTAAATTGAACTCCTAACTTAGCTTAATTAGTAAACTAATCTTCATGATTTTTCAAAATCTCAAACTGAGAGTAATACATCTATAAAATTTTGAGTTTTCATTTTTATTACAAAATTATCTTTATAATTAAAATAAATAATGAATGACAATATAAATTATAAAAAATATTATATCCCAAGTTATATTTCAGTCAATGGTTGTATAGTTGATATAATGATATCCTAAGTTACCGCTGCAAACCCCGAGATATTATTACAGTGAAGGATGAACAAACCTCTAGAACTTTGGTTGAAAATCTTCTTGAATCATCTGCCCCCGAGGAATTGCCAAACCCGCTGACCCTTCACACATTCCAATATGAAGGGTTAGTCAATCAAATAATAGATAGGAAATGCGTCGGTTTGAAAATAAATGAATTGTTTGTCTTAGAATATTACTCTCGACAGACTTAAAAAACCCAAGTTAAGTAAAAAAAATAAATAAAAACAAGAGTTAGGACAACTCCCCATTACCCTCTTTTTGTAATTGGGATTTGCAATTGGTGTTTGCAACTAGCGTTTGCAACTAGCGTTTGTGATTAACGTTTAACATTCATATTTAAGTTTAGTGGAATAGCGTTTGCGACTAGCACTTGGTCTTGCTGTGGCTGATGCGGTTCCATGTCCACATCACTAACGAAGACCAAAAATATATTAGAACAGATGTGTGATCCAACCCTTTAGATTTAGATAATCATAAAATGAAGGGAATAATTATTTTAGCGAACAACTCTCTTATTAATTGTTGTAGTAAGTCAAAATTTAAATCTATTATATAATGAGGAACTTTTCTCTCTCTTAACAGTGCACACATCACCACCATATTTTCGACATTTATCAACTTTGGAAAAACCAATAAACAATTATAAAAAACTTCAACTTATCTAAAATTTTATTATTCATACCGCAAGCTACTTTAGTACCTTACAAGTGCACCCAACATATACGTTAGACTCCATATATCATTTGATGCCGATTAATTAAACAAGAAATACTCATTGTATGGGTTTCATAGCTGCATAATTTGGTAGATATGTCTCTTATATATACCAAATTATGCAGCTATGAAACCCAGAAACCAACAAAATGGCGACTCTCTGTTGTTGTAAGCTTGAAATAGACTTAAGGATTGAGTTGAGTATGTTTAGGAGTTATCTAAATATACATATTTGGTGTTATCCTTAGATTTAGGAGTTATCTAAAATAGGGTTTTTGGAGTTATGTTTTCCCTATATAAGGAGGTGCTAACTTGTAGCACAACTTATGAGATTTGAGAATAAGGTTTTGAGAGATTTTCCTTAAGTTAATAAGAGAGGTATTCTTATTGAACAAGTTGTGTTTTATCTCTGGTCTTTGTTTCTACACGTGGTATCAGAGCTTCCATGGCGGGAGGTGACGATCAGCCGATCGTGAAAGTTGGAGAAAGCAAACCTGGAGCATTCGAGATGAAGGAAGGTGGAGGCACATCTTCCATTAAGTGTCCCATGTTGAACTCGAGTAATTACACTGTTTGGTCCATGAAGATGAAAATATTACTCAAGGTTCACAAATCATGGGAGGTGGTAGAGAAGGGAAACTTTGATGAGACAAAGAACGACTTAGCAATAGCTTTGATTGTTCAATCAATTCCCGAGGCTCTTACCCTTCAAGTTGGTGATCTAGAGACTGCCAAAGAAGTGTGGGCTGCTATAAAATCGAGACATATAGGAGCAGAAAGGGTTAAGGAAGCAAGGCTGCAAACCCTGATGGCAGAGTTTGACCGCTTGAAGATGAAGGAGTCTGAGAAGATTGATGATTTTGTTGAGAGAATCTCAGCAATTACATCAAAATCATCCGCCTTAGGCAAGGAGTTTGACGAACCTGTGATTGTCAAGAAGTTTATGTCAAGTCTTCCTCGAAAGAAGTTTATTCACATAGTAGCTTCTCTCGAGCAAGTGTTGGATCTTAACACAATAAGCTTCGAAGACATCGTAGGTCGTCTGAAGGCGTACGAAGAAAGAATCAGTGAAGAGGAGGAAGAGCAATCTGATGACCAAGGCAAACTCATGTATGTCAATGCTAATCCTCCTCAGAATAACTACAGTGGGTACAAAGGAAGAGGACGAGGAGGTCGCGGAACAAGAGGCAGAGGACGTGGAAGATATGGAAATCAACAAAGGGACGGGGAGGTTGATATTTCACATATCACATTTTTTCGTTGTGATAAACAAGGACACTATGCCTCGGATTGTCCTGATAGACTGCTCAAACTTCAAGAGGCTTTGGAGAAAAAGGATGATGATACTCAATCAGCTGACGAGTTAATGATGCACGAAGTGGTGTTTCTTCAAGAAGACAAAGTAAAGCCGAGTAAGTTCGAGACTGGTACGGACACTGATAACATATGGTACCTTGACAATGGGGCAAGTAACCATATGACTGGTAAGAAGAGCTTCTTTTATGATCTTAATGATGGGGTTACGGGAAAGGTTAGATTCGGAGATGACTCTCGTATAGACATAAAAGGAAAGGGCTCAATAAGATTTGTGTTTGAGAGTGGAGAAAGGAAGGCGTTGCACAATGTCTACTACATACCTGAGCTGAAGAGTAACATTCTGAGTTTGGGTCAAGCCACTGAGACTGGTTGTGAGATACGGATGCGTGGAGACAAGCTAAGGCTCTACGATCGAATTGGTAATCTACTTGTTATGACTACAAGGTCCAGAAACAGATTATACAAAGTGTCGTTGGAGGTAGAAAGCATCAAGTGTTTACAAATGGTCTCGATCTCCGAGGCAACTACATGGCACGCACGATTAGGCCACATAAACACATATGCCATGAAGATGATGATAAACAAAGAGTTGGTAACTGGTATACCAAACATCAGAGTTGAGAGACAAACGTGTGTGTCCTGCCTCCTTGGCAAGCAAACGAGAGACAAGTTCCCAAAGGCAACCACGTCCAGAGCTACACAAGCTCTTGAACTCATTCACGGGGATCTCTGTGGACCCATCACACCTTCGTCACCGGCACAGAAGAGGTATATTCTTGTGCTCATCGATGACTTCTCACGCTACATGTGGACGATCCTGTTTAAAGAAAAAGTGAAGCATTTGAGAAATTCAAGAGGTTCAAAACACTTGCTGAACAAGAAACGAAGTGTGAAGTCAAGATACTCAGAACTGATAGAGGTGGAGAATTTACCTCTGCTGAGTTCCAGTCCTACTGTGAGAAGCTTGGAATAACTCGTCACCTAACAGCTCCTTACTCTCCTCAACAGAACGGAGTAGTTGAAAGAAGAAACAGAACACTGTTGGGAATGGCGAGATGTATTCTAAAGCATATGGAGTTGCCAAACAACCTCTGGGGGGAAGCTGTACGACACTCTACATACCTGATCAACAGGATTGCGACGAGGTCTCTGTTCAACAAAACTCCATACGAAGTGCTGAAAGGAAAGAAACCAAATCTCCATCATCTAAGAGTGTTCGGTTGTCTCTGTTTTGCGAAAACAGACTCTGTAGGACGAAAGAAACTGGATGACAGAGCAAGGATTTTGGTGCATCTTGGAACTGAACCTGGTTCTAAGGCATACCGTTTGCTTGATCCTTCAAGTAAACGCATAGTCGTAAGTCGAGATGTAAGGTTCGAAGAAAGCAAAGGATGGGATTGGACGAAACATGATTCAGTAGACACTGAGAACTCTGCAACCTTTTCAATCGACTTCGGAGAATTTGGAAACAGAGGCATAAAGTTGGTTGAACAAGGAACCTCTGAAGAAGACGGTAACAGTGCGGCTCAGACGAGTGCAGAGAATGAGACAAGTAATGCAGCTGACAGTGATGATGACGGTGAGAATGAGCAAGATGAACCAATGTTACGAAGGTCCACGAGAGTCAGGTATGAACCAAAATACCTAGAGGACTACGTTACGCATGAGGAGGATATTGAACGCCTCTTACTGGCCATTAATGAGGAACCATGGGATTTTAGCGAAGCAAAGGAATCAGAAGTATGGATAGAAGCATGCGTAGATGAACTCACCTCGATCGAGAAAAACAAAACGTGGACTCTTGTTGATCTGCCGCATGGAGTAAAGCCAATTGGCTTGAAATGGGTATTCAAGATCAAAAGGAACTCGGATGGGAGTCTTAACAAATACAAAGCTCGTTTGGTCGCAAAAGGGTACGTTCAGAAGCATGGCATTGACTATGATGAAGTCTTTGCACCTGTAGCTCGAATGGAGACAATCAGATTCATCATTGCATACTCAGCTTCATATGGTTGGGAGATACATCACCTGGATGTAAAAACGGCGTTTTTACATGGGGAACTGAATGAGGAAGTTTTTGTAACTCAACCAGAAGGCTTTGTGGTAAAGGGGAGTGAAAACAAGGTGTACAAGTTGAGCAGAGCCCTCTACGGATTGAAGCAAGCGCCCAGAGCATGGAATGCCAAACTAAACACGACGCTGAGAGAGATGCAATTTCAGAGATGCTCCAAAGAACCATCGTTGTATCGAAAAGGAGAAGAAGGAGAACTCCTTATCGTGGTTGTGTATGTCGACGATTTGCTTGTTACTGGCTCCTCACGATCGTTGATACTTGAGTTTAAGAAGAGAATGGCAGAAAAATTTGAGATGAGTGACCTCGGACTACTCACATACTATCTTGGACTTGAAGTGAATCAACATGAGGGAGGCATTATTTTGAAACAAGAGCGATATGCACTAAAGATACTGGAGGAGACTAAGATGGAAGGGTGCAACTCGACTCATGTTCCAATGGACATAAATGTGCAGTTTTCCAAGTCACAAAAGGAGAAAGGCATCGAGGAAGGAGAATATCGTAGGAGCATAGGATGCTTACGATATTTAATCCACACACGCCCTGACTTGGCCTATAGCATTGGAATCCTGAGCAAGTATATGCAGGTGCCAAAGGAATCTCATGGTGCAGGCTTGAAACATGTTCTAAGGTACTTGCGTGGAACATGCTCATTTGGTCTCTTTTTCAAAAGAACGAACAAGGTACATGTGTTAGGTTACAGTGATAGCTCGTACAGCACTGATGTGGATGATGGAAAGAGCACAACGGGACACATCTTTTACCTCGGAGACTCACCAATTACATGGTGTTCTCAGAAGCAGGAGACTGTAGCTTTGAGCTCATGTGAGGCTGAGTTTATGGCAGCTACCGAAGCCGCCAAACAGGCAATCTGGCTACAGGAGCTACTTGCTGAGGTAACCAAAAGAGAGTGTGAAAAAGTGACTCTTCGGATAGATAACAAGTCGGCGATTGCTCTCACAAAGAACCCTGTGTTTCATGGTAGGAGTAAACACATACACACGAGGTATCACTTTATCCGAGAATGCGTTGAGAATGAGCAGATCAATGTGGAGCACGTTCCAGGTACTGAACAAAAGGCGGACATACTCACTAAGGCCCTTGGAAGAGTGAAGCTTAAGGAGATGAGAAGCTTCATTGGAGTTGAAGATTGGAGTGAAGAGAATTTCAAGCTTAGGAGGGAGAATGTTGTTGTAAGCTTGAAATAGACTTAAGGATTGAGTTGAGTATGTTTAGGAGTTATCTAAATATACATATTTGGTGTTATCCTTAGATTTAGGAGTTATCTAAAATAGGGTTTTTGGAGTTATGTTTTCCCTATATAAGGAGGTGCTAACTTGTAGCACAACTTATGAGATTTGAGAATAAGGTTTTGAGAGATTTTCCTTAAGTTAATAAGAGAGGTATTCTTATTGAACAAGTTGTGTTTTATCTCTGGTCTTTGTTTCTACACTCTCTTCAAGTCTTGTTACAAAAAAACAATAAGGCGGAAAGGAAAAACATCTAGAATATAGTATTAGAATCCTATCTAACGTTTTTCATCTCTTCCATTTTAGCATCTCTCAAGTTCTCCAAATTTACACTTCGGACTGTGGCTCCCCAGTTCACCGGTAGGTTCTGTTGGTTGCTATAAATAATCTAGTATGTTGTTTTATCAAGAACAGATTATACTAATAGTGTTGGTTTTTATGAGTCTACCCGTAATTCAGCTAATTCGTTTAATATCCTTAACATTTTTTGATGCAAATGGATGCTTATTTTAGTATGAACTACCCCAAACCTGAGCAGCAAATATTCACTGATTTGAATATCAAATGGAAATCTACAACAAACTCAGAAAAGAGAAAGGAGATTCTACTCCAAACCTGAGCAGAAAAATATTGCAAAAACAACACACACACAAATTTCAACTTTGAACAGAGCTAAAAACCCAGTAATTGAGTTTTGAGAAAACCAAGGGGACAAATAAAATTCCCACAACCATCGAGAATCATGCACATCGACGATCAATCAAAGAAACCAACAAACAAAAAAAGGAAAATAAGAGAAAGTAAGCAAAGCCACGCAAAAAAAAATTGAGATTTGAGAGCAATGTAGTAAGTTGCTTACTGGTTTTGAAATCAGAGGCTTTTGGTGACGATCGCCGCAGACGTTAGGGATTAATATCGGCAAGGCTAAACCAGAATCGCCGGAATTTCTAAATCGTCGTCGGAGTGGAGAAGCTGCGCCGTGAGGTGGAGAAGGTGGCGATAATCTAGTCTGCTTAATTTGGAGGATGCTACTCTGGTATTTTCTATATTTTTAAGAGCCAATTCAGGTAATTTCTCATTATATAATGAGGAACTTTTCTCTCTATTAACAGTGCACACATCATCACCATATTTTCGACATTTATCAACTTTAGAAAAACCAATAAACAATTATAAAAAACTTCAACTTATCTAAAATTTTAATATTCATAGAAAACCATAATTTTTTTTGTAACGAAACCAAATATAATTAACATGTATTTAAATATTGCTATAAATTAAATAGTTAAAAATATGGGAATTTGTTAGAAATAATACATTCTAAATACATTTTTTCAAAAATACTACTGCTTGATTTCTTTCCAAAATTACACTAACTTTAGAGTATTGAAAATACTCACTTACCCTTGATGTAATTAAACTCAATCTCTTCAATCTCAGCGATCCCGTTCTCCCCGTCTTCTCTCTCCCTTCTCTTTCTCTTCAGACTTCTTCTCCTTTACAGGGATCAGAATCACGATCACCTCGCACAATCTGGATATTCCTGCTTACAGAACTCCTTAATTATATCTCGTTCTCTCTAAACAGCCGACCTCAATCCTATTCTCTCTTGATCTCTCCGAGGACATGTTCTCTCCGGCGACCGGATCTGTAACACCCCCAAACCGGACTAGACAGGACCGGCCGACCAACAATCAAACAAGAACATGGAACGACCGCACAGTCCAGCTGACCCGGAGATGCCACAGTACGGGGTTAAGTAACGAGTCAGCTCATTCCAGGACGAAGTCCGAAAACAGAGCCGTCCCATTACCTAACAGCGTTTACCTCTCGACCGCGGCTTAAGGCTTTTCAACCCGTACTTTGGTCTCGAGTTGTGTTAGTCCGGACAAGACTAATATCATTGAGCCAGTTAAGTTCATAAAACATTTCATTTCATTTATAAAACTCAAATCCAACTTGTACAAATACAACCGTACGGTGATCCCCTTGGGAAATCCGAAAAGAAAACATTCTTACAAACGAGTCCTTTACAAAAGTCGAGAAAAATCTACTTCCGATGTCCTAACGTTCCGCCGCTCCCTCTATCAGCTTACTACATGTTACCTGCAAGAGGGGGGAGGAAAGGGAAAAGGGTAAGTAATCGGGAGATTACTTAGTGAGTCCAGAACATAAACAACAAGGATACCCAACCCAGTCCCCATCATGCAACACACAATCAAACAATCACAGAATAGCGGAAGCAAATAAAGATAGCCGAAGCAACATAAAAGTAAATAGCCGAAGCATGAAAACACGTTAGTAAATGAGTGCACCAGCACTCGTCTGATGCCTCTGCATCCTTCTGAAGCCGCGTTCTCGCAACGCACAACACACGCATGGGAACTAAGATCTCAAAGCATGGCGGATCCCCCGTGAACACCCTGCACTTGACTATCACAAAGACCATCAAGCCGGAACATCACAACTCAATCATACACTTGGCTTGCGGCCAACGTGCAGATTTACGGTCCAGTTCCGCCCTTCCTCTTCCGGAACACCGTCTCCGTACCCTGTCGGGTACACTCGGCCAATTAGGCTGCAACCTCATCTCTCCGAGTCTTCCCCACCTCTCATTTCATCGATGCCGTGGAGGAATCTACCTCTCTGTCCTTCGATGCCGTAGGTTGGGGATCACGCACATACCGCCACTGAACCGTATGCCCCGGTTCCGCTCCAGTCCGTAGACTACCCGTCAACGGACTGACACCACACCACATCAACTCAACACAAACTTCAAACCACACTCATCACATCTCCACCACATCACAAACACTATAACTCACAACCAATCCACCCTCACTCAAACTCCACAGTCTCATGGCTCTCACTAGCCGGAATCAATACATTCCTCTGTGGTGCTACCTGCATAAAAGGTTAACCTCCACCACAGAGGCCACCTGCATCACAAACACCACACAAGCATACAACATATCCATACACACACAACAAGCAATCAAAAATCCATTTGAAAATGTTTCTTTTCATCAAAACCGATTTAAAACTTTCTTAGGAAATCAATTCCACTTGAAACTCCTTTCTTAGACTACTAACCCGATGCAAAGCTAAACAACCTTCTAACTCCAACTTAACAATTCTCTTAGAACCAATCCTGCAAAGCTAAACACTTTAACTTAAACCTAACAACTCTCTTAAATAACTTAAAATTATCCCTGCCAAGATCCTTCTCTTAGACTCTAACATGCAAACCCTTAATGCAACTTAATTCATATCCAAAATTCTAATTCACATTCTAGTCCATTTTAATTTGCATCCTAGTATCAATCTCTTAACATGCAACTAATTACTATTCAAGATAAATACCTAACTATAGATTATTTAACATGCATGCAACGTATGATCATTTACCTAAGACTAACACAACTATAAAATTCGAATTCTTAATTCATTAAAATTTCTAACAATTCTAAACAAATTGCCAACTAATGCACTCTAATAATATTCAAAAATTCAATTATTAATTCTTATGCATAAACCTAAATTCCAATTTAAATTTCAACTCCTAAATTATCAATTCAAATTTGCCTATCACTTACTAACCCATTAATACTCAATTAAAATTACACTTAATTAATTACTAAACTACTAAACATGCAAAACATCTAACAACTTAATTTCAAGATTATACAAGCATACATGCAACTCTTAATTCTATCCTTACCCCAAAAATCAAGAGATCTAAGCTGAAAACTCTCTGAAATTCATCATCAAATCATTTCTCAACACCTCAACTCAATTAATCACACAAAGCAATTCACAAACATGCATGCAAGAATCAATCATTCAAACTCAACAAATCAAGCATGCATGCAGAGATTAAGCTATTAAACTTGACAAGATAAACATGCATGCAAGGATTAAGCAATCAACTCAAATAACTAAGCAACAAGCAATCAATTCACAAGCAAGCAATAATTTCAATTTAACAAGCAAGGCATGGGTAAGGGAAGGGTCCCTAACTGTGAAACTCACATTGACAAGGCTCCTGATGGACTAGAGACACACTACAAGCTCAGCTACACCTCTTCACCACACAGAACTCCTAATCACTTTCAACTCTCTCTCCACAACCACACTTGAACAAGGGAAGGATTTTTCTGGTTTTTGCTAAAGTGACCAAATGGAGGGGAAGAGAGGGATTATATAGGAGGGAGGGATTAACCAGAGTGAGACAGCTAGAGGGACACTAATCTAATCTTACTAATTGACACATGGATTCCAATTAAACTTTGGACTTACTTAATTATTTCACCACTTTCTCTTCTAGAAACTGCCCTCTGCCTTTGATCACGAAAATTGTTTGGTAATTGACACCTGGATGCTCCAAAATGAATCTGATTGAATATTAGACTGATCTCTTTGAGGATTATCCAGCTGATTCAACCAACAAATAAAATTCTTCTAACGTGCTGTAGGTTTTGGTTGCTTGGTTGGGGCTGACGATCATGTTTATCCCAAATTTTCGTATGTGATCATTTATAAAGATTTTATAAACAATTATAAAAGAGTTTATAAACCCTTATAAAAGAGTTTATAAACCCTTATAAAAGAGTTTATAAAGCTTAATAGTTCTGGTTTTATATGATTTTATAAAGTCTTATAAAAATGGACGCTACACTCATCAATCTTACTCGATCCACTCTTAAGCTGAATAGTTTTACAAGGCTTTATAAATATTTTATATGGCTTTATAAATATTTTTATAAAACTTTATGAACAGTTGTATAAGGCTTTATAAACTCTTTTATAAAAGCTTTATAAACTCTTTTATAAAGACTTTATAAACTATTTTATAAAGGCATTATAAACTCTTTTATAAGACTTTATAAAAAAATTGTAAACAAGGTTAGTTTAGTCATTAAACATCAAACTAAAGTGTAAAAATGAAAATATCATCTCCAGAAGTGTATTTCTGAAAAATTGTACCAAAGAAAGTGCATTTTTGAAATTTCCCATAAAAATATTATATTTCGAAATCAAATAAATAGATCAGAGTCATATTGAAAGCGAAAAATACAGAATTATTAAACTTGGATACTCGGCAAACATTCTGACTGCTGAGAATTTCGGCGTTGAAAGAGTTCGGGGAGCGCTGCGATCCTCAGAGAATTGCCAGCCTCCACCGCTAGTGTAAGGCTGCATATAACAGAACAAAACAAAATTCAAAACAATTTGGGGCAACACAATCTGCAGACGAGCGAGGTAACATATCAAGACCTCAGGCAAAGGGAAAAACAAGCCACAACCTTGAAATACACCTCGTACGCCCATAAGTACCCCTTTCTAACCAGTTCCGAAGACTCACCAGATTCAGATGAATGAAGTCTACCTCTGGGGGAACACCCGGAGAAAAGGTTTGGAGTCTGTGTGGAATCCAGCATCCACAATAGCTACAAGTTGAAATGGGATGATACTTTGACGACAGGTTTTGTCGGGTTTTTTGCTGAAAACCATAATTAAAGAATTTATCAAGGACGTTCAATGGTTTTTGGAGTTTACTAGCGAAAATTTTCTTTTGCCCCATATATTTCCAACAACCTTAAATCAGATTTCTATGAATCTGGTCGATATCAGTAAATTTATTGTTATATAGACACAGTAGCTTAATTTTTGGTGATTTTTCCTTTTTGACGAGTTGTTAGCATTTTGGGTGAAATCCTCATTGATTTTATAAAAAAAAAAGAGATAATAACTAAATTGAACTCCTAACTTAGCTTGATTACTAAAACAATCTTCATGATTTTTCAAAATCTCAAACTGAAAGTAATACGCCTGAAAAATTTTGAGTTTTCACATTTATTACAAAATTACCATTATAATTAAAATAAATAATAAATGATAATATAAATTATAGAAAATAATATATCCCAATGTAAATTTCAGTTAATGGTTGTATAGGTGATATCCCAACTTACCGCTGCAAACCCCGAGATATTATTACACTGAAAGGATGAACAAACCTCTAGAATTTTGGTTCAAAATCTTCTTGAATCGTCTGCCCTCCGAGGAATTGCCAAACCATCTCACTCTTCACACATTCCAATATGAAGGGTTAGTCAATCAAATAATAGATAGGAAATGCGTCGGTTTGAAAATAAATAAATTGCATGTCGTAGAATATTACTCTCGACAGACTTAAAAAACCTAAGTTAAATAAAAAAAAAACAAGAGTTCGAACAACTCCCCATTACCCTCTCTTTGTAATTGGGATTTGCGATTGGCGTTTGCATCTAGCGTTTGTGATTAATGTTTAACATCAGGCAATATGGCCTCCTCTCCTTAAAGAAATCTCAAGTCTCCAACTCTATAAATAGTAAGACGACGGATCAAATCTCCATATCTCACATTCATATATCACAACAATGGCTCGTCTCCTGCTCTTTGTCCTCCTCATCGCCACTATCTCTACCGTTGCATTTGGCCGTAAGTCTCCCATATCTCATCATCGTTCATAGAATACGACTACTTCGAGAATGGTAATCTGGACGTTTTCGTTGGGAAGGAGGAGTGTCTTCCGAATCCAGTATGTTTTTTGACTCTGAAGTCTGACGGCTCCAAATACAAGCCCGGCTGGTATGTTGAGTACGTGGACGTAGAAACTGCTAAAGTTGGATCTCCGAGCCAGCGTCAACACTTCCGTCTGGAGCAATGGCTTGCCAGGGATGAGCCACCATTTGAGCTAACTACTGAAAGGAACAACTGCCCGGATAGTTTGGGGTTTGAGATCCGCAAGAGTCTCTATTCTATCATATGAATCAATGAATGAACGAATGTGTCTTGTGATTTGATTGCAATTATGGCAATACAATAAAGCTGTCATCGTGTGAGCCTGTGATGGCAATGATGTAATGTGTTTTAATTTGTTTTGCATGTATTTGAATTTGTCCTTTCGATGTTTAACTTTTAAGTGTTCTCTTTCCGTCAATGAATTTTTTAAGTTTGCAAATATTTGAATTGGTCTGCATGATCAGATCTTTAATTATTTGCTCTTTGTCGGATCTCTTAAACCAAAAATAAACATTCATTTCACAATGGCAACAACAGGTGGGATATTTCATTTTGGAAACACTCTTTTCTCTCCACCGTGTTGTTTGTCCTAACTTTGAGGAACACAAATCAGTAACCCTAAATTTACCAATATTATTTCTTTCATTACAACAAAATTCAGATCATATCACTTTTCATAACCAAAAAGCTATATATAGGACCATCACCCAATTCTTTTCTAGACCAGAATAGATCATATAAACTTACGCATGAAATAATCAGTTCACCCAATTTCTATCATTGATAGTGTCGACATGAAATATTCAGTTCACTAATCACCATATTTAACCTAAAATTATTATGTAGAATGGCTTCTTTTTTTTAATGATTAGTAGATGTCGAGACAAAAAAGAAACAAGAAACAATAACGAGGTTACAGCTTGTCCGGAAACCTTAAAACAACGACATCATTTTGTTTTATAGAAGACCTTATCACATGTGCTTCCACGTATCTTGCACAGCCATTCAACCCAATGTTAGCGAATAAAATCTGACTAATTCCATTAAAGAATAAATGTAACACTAATTAACAAAGAGTTAGAGCATCATCAGAATAGAATACATCGGATAAGTCAAACAACCAACTTGGATTCATCCATATAAATGACAAAATCAAACTAAAATCGGATCTCAAACGAACTAAAGATTTTATTTAAAAATTCATGATTCAATGTTCTGATAGAAAAATAAAAATTTATTAAAATAAATCTTATATATAAAAGAAGTATACCTTTCTCCAACTACTTGTGATGTGGATGCCAGAAAAATTAGCATATGCTCATTAATTAATCTATTAGTAAATCATAAAATAAAATAAATAAAAAAATATCGTATATTATGTATAAAAATTAATGTTTGAAAATTCAGATCAAATTACTTTTCATAACCAAAAAGCTATATATAGGAGCATCACCCAATTATTTTCTAGACCAGAATAGATTATAAGACTATCCTTTAGTCTTATATAGATCAAAGAAACTTACGCATGAAATAATCAGTTCACCCAATTTCTGTCATTGATAGTGACGACATGAAATAATCAGTTCACCATATTTAACCTAAAATTATCATGTAGAATGACTAATTCCATTAAAGAATAAATGTAAGGCTAATTAACGAAGAGTTAGAGCATCATCAGAATAGAATACATCGGATAAGTCAAACAACCAACTTGGATTCATCCATATAAATGACAAAATCAAACTAAAATCGACTCTCAAACGAACTAAAGATTTTATTTAAAAAACATGATTCAATGTTCTGATAGAAAAATAAAAATTTATTAAAATAAATCTTATATATAAAAGAAGTATACCCTTCTCCAACTAGTTGTCATATGGATGGCAGAAAAATTAGCTTAATTTATCTAAACCAAATTGTTTGATTTAATAAATTATAATATTTAAAAATATATACTATAATAAATATTAGAAAATAAATATATACTCATGCAAAAAAATAATATACATAAATCTAAGGAAACTGTAAATATTGATTTCATTTAGTTATTTTTCAGTAACTAAAATTTTAAATTATATAAAAATATGTAAATATAATCTTTTATAATAAAGTTTAATGATAATTAGTTTATAACTGATTAAGTCTAATCAAAAGTCTGTTTTATGTATAGAGAAATCATTAAGTCGAAAAGAAAATCAAATCCAACGATTATATATAAGATTATACAAATTTTAAAAATAAAAACTGCCTGAGCATGTCGCAGGTATTTATCTAGTATAATTAAAACCAAATTAGATAGAATGAATAGATAGATCAAGTTACAGAAAAAAAAATAGAGAAAGGGGAAATTGTTTTTGGAAAACTCAACATTCATATCGTTACATGAAATTATACTTAATTTAATTTCTATGTTTTTCTATTTTGTAGACGTTTATTCTAAACGTCAATACAAACATATCAATGCTTGAAAACAAAAACATTCAGGAAACCGTTAGCAAGTTTCAAGAAGATTAACTTAAGTTCAGCATCGACCAAAAGGAAAGGACCTATGGGGCAGTAGCCAGTAGCTACCATGACTGAACAAATTGATCAGACCGCCAATGATTAAGTGGCTTTATTCTGCTTGGTTACTGAGTTACATTCCAAAATAGTCTCAGGCCAAATGTATCACACATACCGACATCTGGAGTATGAGCAGGTGCTATTGGAAATGGTTTGATAGTAAACGCTGGTGAAATCTTAGTCATAAAAATGTCTAGAAAAACCTTCTGGTTAAATTGATCAATTAATGACTAAGAAAATGATAACGTTGTGGAATCACCACTGGGAAGACCTACGACTCATATCAATACTTCTCTCCCGTCTTCACCTTTCTTTCAACCAACAGTTCCTTCTCCAACATAAGATCAAATAAGCCTCAAAATACCTTAGTATGGAAGAAGTTGGCAGAATTACTTTGGTCCGCAGAAGTTTGATTCTTAAAGTGAAGACAATCCAAACAATTTGGAATACATTTATAGAGTTTTCAAAGACAAAAGAAAGCTTGGGCTTCCAATCTGCAAGGGAAAAAAAGGATTATTAGTGTGTACAAAATGGAAGCCGGAGTGTGCAAGCTATTTTCTAAGAACCTCCTCGAACCTGGTGACAGCCACTTTTACATGTTTTCAATAATGTTGGTAAGTGTTTTATCATGATTTTATATTTTCAATGGCAATATTCTATTTTTGCTATTTCAGGTCTTTTAGAAAAACAAAAAAATGATGCCAAGAAGAGCATAAATAAACTATTGTAAGATTCATAACTGATTTGGTGAGAAATAAACTAATTAAGACTTCAAAATTCTAAGAGTCGTAATTTTCAGCAGTATGACAGATCTGGAGTACCAAATGTCAAGCACAGGATAGACCCTTTACATCACCGACCTTTAAAAGATTTTAGGTGCATATGAATTATATTGAGTTAGATTTTAAATGGGAGTGGTTTGATGTCATTTGGAGACGGGGTTGGAGAGTTATACAATTTTTAGTGAAAGTATGTCAACCTAGCGACCAAGAGAAGCAAGCGGAGAGAAGCTGCCAAGCCTCAGCCAGACCATGACCAAAGCCTCGGCCATAGCCCAAGTCTCGGCCAAATCACCTAGTTTGGCAGAGGTCGGCCACTCAACCCCTTTAACCCATATACAAAGACATAGTCGAGCTAAATAGTGATAAACTAGGATTCCACCCGCGATTGTGTGGGGTAACATTTTTTGTTTATTTTAAAATAATATATATATTTTCTTTTTGAGTATAATTTACAGGTATTTTTATAAAAATTATATTTTTAAAGTTGACTTTCAAATAATTCTATTAGATTGAAAAATAAAATAATACAAAACCATTTAAATCTAGATTTTCATGATGAGTACAACATGTAATCATGTAATCTTGGTGACATATGATCTAATCATGTAAAACCCATCATTAATAAAACATGGAGCCTGAATAAACAAAGGAGACTGAAGTCACAATCTTTTAAAACATTAAGCAAGAAAGAATAAAATAACTTCCAATCTTTTCCACATAATCACCGCCATGGATTTTAGTTTTCACCTATGTTATATATGTCGATATAGAGAGTTACATAAATTAACAATCATTAGAATGACCTAGAATATCAAATTATGCAAACCATTTTGACTATGACAAAATTTTGAAATATAATATCTTACTATTGAATAATCTTAAACCGCGAACCGTAAAATAATTTAATTCGTTTCATAGTCGATTATAGTTTGATTTTGTCTTTTATTTTGGATGAATCCAAAATTGGTTGTTTGACATTGTCCGATGTATTCTATTCTAATAATGCTCTTCGTTAAATAGCCTTAAATTTATTCTTAAATGGATTTAGTCCATTTTTATTTTATTTTTAAAGTGGATTTAGCCTTAAACAAACATTAGGTTGAATCTAGAAACAAAAAAAAAAAATCCGTTTAAATGGCTATGGGAGATAGAGGAAGATAATATGATAAGTTTAGTTTCTTAAAGAAACGGATGCCGTTCTTTTAAGGGTTCCTGACAAGTTAGTTCCTAGCTGTAACCTTGTTATCGTTTCTTGATTTATTTATTTTTGTCTCGACATGTACTTATCATTATAAAAAGAAGCAAAAATCATGTGTTTATCTAAGATTTCTTAATATCTAATTAATAGATGTTTTGAAATTTATGAAAGATGTAGTAGAATGTTACTTCGACATAAAGAAATATGATGATGTGTTTGGTTCAAGTTACTAAATTCAACATTTTCGTTAGCCCTAGAATTTTAAAATTAGATTTTTAAATGCGGAAAGAGATTATGCAATATGATCAATTTAGATAAAGAGCATGTCTATAAACATTTAAACAAATCATATTGAGATAAATCATTATGAAACTATTGATTACTCAGATATTGATGCAAGAAATGCATTAATTATAAATAGAAATTATTATTAATCCAATAGAAATAAAGATAAAAAGGATTAGAGAAATCTTCTACGTTTTGGTACACAGATGAGATCTCTTTCTTGGAAACTCTTTATATCCAGAAAATGTAGAAAATAAAACTAATACTATTATTAGGTGTCATAAAATTTGATATATTTTTGGGATATGTCTGATAAAGATGGCTAAACAAAGTATACTTTATAATTATTTCTGCCGAATAGAGGACTTAAAGGCTTGAGTGGCCAACTTTGGGCAGACTAGGTGATTTGGCCAAGACATAAGCTGTGGCCGAGAAATTAGTATTCAGGTTAAGAGATGATCGGGGTGCGTCGGCCTCATGGTCTGGCTGTCAACATGTCAGAATCATATCAATTAATAATTTTGAAACATCCAATTTATATAATAAAAATATGATATATGATTTTGTTTTTTAATTTATGAATTAAGAAAACTAAGGTGTTATTTTTTATTTTATATTTTCATAATTAATATCCTTTTTACTTTATATTTAATCAGGAAAAGAAATTTACAGGTGTCAAAAAATCTAATCGACTGATTTAATGTATGACAATTATGATAATTACTAATTCTGAGAAACTTAACTTTATATAATAAGATTTGAATTTTTTAATTAGAAAAACTCAATTATTATTATTTTCTTTCTAAATGGACTGATTATAATTTTCATTCATTTAATTAAAAATATTACATGTGTCAAAATGTTATTCACTAACTTAATATTTATCATGATTATGTTAGTTAGTAAATTTTCATTTTCTAAAATGTAATAGGAAAATCAATTAGTACTTTTGTCTTTTTGCCTTTTTGGCTATTTTATTTAAGAAAAATTAGTTTTTAAACAAAATTCTTTTTATTTCATCATATAAAGAAATTTACATGTGTTAAAATTTAATCGATTGACTTAAGACATGTCACGATCATTTCAAAAAATACAATTACTTTTTTTCTTTTTAGTGAATAAAAAACTATATATATTTTTCAATTTATTTAAAATTAGAAAATAAAAATTTACCTATGTCAAAATCTGATATACTAACTTAACACATGTTATGATCATATTAATAAGTAAATTGTAATAAAATGTCTGTTTTACAATTAAAAACTCAGTTGTTGTTTTTTATATAGATTTTCCTATTTTGTTTTTAAAAGCTTATATTTTGCTTCCTTTTACTTAGTAAGGAAAATAAATTTACATGTGTCAAAATCTAATCTACCAACTTAACATGGTGACAATGTCACATTCATGATAATTACAAACTTAGAGAACCAAACTTTATATGATAAAATTTTCTCCTTTAATTTCTAATTAATTGATGTTTTGAAAATTTCATCGCTTTTTAGAAAAAATTTAATAATTACATTTCTACTTTTATTAAATTATGTTGAAGTTTGATATTTAGATAATAAGTATTATAGGGGAAAACTTAAAAAGTAATAACTATACTCTAAAAACAGAAAACATCTCTTAATCAATTTGAAACAAAAATAATAATTTTTGAAACATCAATTTTACAAAATAATGAAGGCAATACTTATTATTATTATTTTTTTAGAAAAATAGTAAACAACTTAGTTATATTAGCGAACAACTCTCATATTGAATAAATGTAATTGTTGTAGTAAGTCAAAATTTGTAGATCTATTATATAATCAGGAACCTTTCTCTCTATTAACAATGCAGACGTCATCACCATATTTTTTGGCATTTATCAACTTTAAAAAACCAATTTTAAGTTTTCAACTTATATAAAATTTTCTTATTCATAAAAACCATAAATTTTTTTTAAAAAAAACCAAATATAATTAACATGTATTTAATTATTTCTGTCAATTAAATAGTTAAAAAATATTATATTTCGAAAACAAATAAATAGATCAGAGTTATAATAAAAGTGAAAAATACAGAACTATTAAACTTGGATACTCAGTAAACATTCTGACTGCCGAGAATTTCGGCGTTGAAAGAGTTCGAGGAGCGCTGCGATCCTCAGAGAATTGCCAGCTACCACCGCTAGTGTAGGGGTGCATATAACCGAACAAACAAAATTCAAAACCATTTGGAGCAGCAAAATCTGCAGACGACCGAGGTAACGGATCAAGACCTGAGGCAAAGGGAAAAACAAGCCACAAGTACCCATTTCTAACCAGTTTCGAAGACTCACCAGATTCGGATGAATGAAGTCTACCTCTAAGGGAACACGGCAAAAGGTTTGGAGTCGGTGTGAAATACAGCATCCACAATAGCTATAAGTTGAAATGAGATGGTACTTTGACGACAGGTTTTGTCGGGTTTTTTGGCTGAAAACCATAATTAAAGAATTTATCAAGGACGTTCAATGGTTTTTGGAGTTTAATGGCGAAAATTTTCTTTTGCCCCATATATTTCCAACAACCTTAAATCAGATTTATATGAATCTGGTCGATATCAGTAAATTCATTGTTATATAGAGACATTAGTTTAATTTTTGTTGATTTTTCTTTTTAGGCGAGTTGTTAGCATTTTGAGTGAAATCCTCTTAGTTTAATGGATTTAATAATAAAAAGAGATAATTATTAAATTGAACTCCTAACTTAGCTTGATTACTAAACTAATCTTCATGATTTTTCAAAATCTCAAACTGAGAGTAATACATCTATAAAATTTTGAGTTTTCATTTTTATTACAAAATTATCTTTATAATTAAAATAAATTATAAATGATAATATAAATTATAAAAAATATTATATCCCAAGTTACATTTCAGTTAATGGTTGTATAGTTGATATCCAAAGTTACCGCTGCAAACCCCGATATATTATTACAGTGAAGGACGAACAAACCTCTAGAAAGGGGTACACCTCTTACGCCCACAAGTACCCCTTTCTAACCAGTTTTTAAGACTCACCAGATTCGGATGAATGAAGTCAACCTCTGGGGGAACACGGCAAAACGTTTGGAGTCGGTGTGAAATACAGCATCCACAATAGCTATAAGTTGAAATGGGATGATACTTTGACGACAGGTTTTGTCGGGTTTTTTTGGCTGAAAATCATAATTAAAGAATTTATCAAGGACGTTCAATAGTTTTTGGAGTTTAATGGCGAAATTTTTCTTTTGCCCCATATATTTCCAACAACCTTAAATCAGATTTCTAGAAATCTGGTCGATATCAGTAAATTCATTGTTATATAGACACATTAGCTTAATTTTTGTTGATTTTTCTTTTTAGACGAGTTGTTATCATTTTGAGTGAATCCTCTTAATTTAATGTATTTTATACAAAAAAAGAGATAATTATTAAATTGAACTCCTAACTTAGCTTGATTACTAAACTAATCTTCATGATTTTTCAAAATCTCAAACTGAGAGTAATCCATCTAAAAAATTTTGAGTTTTCATTTTTATTACAAAATTACCATTATAATTAAAATAAATAATAAATGATAATATAAATTATTGAAAATAATATATCCCAAGTTATGTTTTAGTTAATGGCTGTATAGTTAATATCCCAAGTTACCGCTGCAAACCCAGATATATTATTACAGTGAAGGATGAACAAACCTCTAGAACTTTGGTTCAAAATCTTCTTGAATCACCTGCCCCCGAGGAATTGCCAATCCATCTCACTCTTCACACATTCCAATATGAAGGGTTAGTCAATCAAATAATATATAGGAAATGCGTCTGTTTGAAAATAAATGAATTGCTTGTCGTAGAATATTACTCTCGACAGACTTAAAAAACCAAAGTTAAGTAAAAAGATTACTAAAAACAAGAGTTCGGACAACTCCCCATTACCCTCTTTTTTGTAATTGGGATTTTCGATTGCCGTTTGCAACTAGCGTTTGTGATTAACATTTAACATTCATTTTTAAGTTTAGTGGAATAGCGTTTACGACTAGCACGTACATGGTCTTGCTGTGGCTGATGGGGTTCCATGTCCTCGTCACTAACGAAGACCAAAAGTATATTATAACAGATGTGTGATCCAACCATTTAGATTTTAGATAGTCGTAAAATGAAGGGAATAATTATTATTTTATTTTTGTTTTAATTGTTGTAATAAGTAAAAATTTGTAAATCTATTATATAATGAGGAACTGTTCTCTCTATTAACAGTGCACACGTCATCACCATATTTTCGACATTAATCAACTTTAAAATAACCAATAAAAAATTCAACTTATCTAAAACTTATTATCCATAAAAAACCATTTTTTGTAATGAAACCAAATATAATTAACATGTATTTAACTATTGTTATCAATTAAATAGTTAAAAATATTATATTTCGAAGAAAAAAATAGATCTGAGTCGTTTTAAAAGTGAAAAATACAGAATTATTAAACTTGGATACTCGGCAAACATTCTGACTGCCGAGAATTTCGGCGTTGAAAGAATTCGGGGAGCGCTGCGATCCTCAGAGAATTGCCAGCCTCCACCGCTAGTGTAAGGCTACATATAACCGAACAAACAAATTTCAAAACCATTTGAGGCAACACAATCTGCAGACGAGCGAGGTAACAGATCAAGATCTCACGCAAAGGGAAAAACAAGCCACAGCCCTTGAAATACACCTCCTACGCCCATAAGTACCCCTTTCTAACCAGTTCCGAAGACTCACCAGATTCTGATGAGTGAAGTCTACCTCTGGGGGAACACGACAAAAGGTTTGGAAAATACACCTCGTACGCCCATAAGTACCCTTTTCTAACCAGTTCCGAAGACTCACCAGATTCGGATGAATGAAGTCTACCTCTGGGGGAACACGGCAAAAGGTTTGGAGTCGGTGTGAAATCCAGCATCCACAATAGCTACAAGTTGAAATGGGATGATACTTTGACGACAGGTTTTGTCGGTTTTTTTGCTGAAAACCATAATTAAAGAATTTATCAAGGACGTTCAATGGTTTTTGGAGTTTACTGGCGAAAATTTTCTTTTGCCCCATATATATCCAACAACCTTAAATCAGATTTCTATGAATCTGGTTGATATCAGTAAATTCATTGTTATATAGACACAATCGCTTAATTTTCGGTGATTTTTCTTTTTAGACAACTTGTTAACATTTTGAGTGAAATCCTCTTAATTTAATGGATTTTATATTTAAAAAAAAGAAAAGATAATAACTAAATTGAACTCCTAACTTAGCTTGATTACTAAACCTATCTTCATGATTTTTCAAAATCTCAAACCGAGAGTAATACGCCTATAAAATTTTGAGTTTTCATATTTATTACAAAATTAACATTATAATTAAAATAAATAATAAATGATAATATAAATTATAGAAAATAATATATCCCAAATTATATTTCAGTTAATGGTTATATTTCAGTTACCTTCTCTTTGTAATTGGGATTTGCGATTGTTGTTTGCAACTAGCGTTTGTGATTAACGTTTAACATTCATATTTAAGTTTAGTGAAATAGCGTTTGCGACTAGCACTTGGTCTTGCTGTGGCTGATGCGGTTCCATGTCCTCATCACTAACGAAGACCAAAAATATATTAGAACATATATGTGATCCAACCCTTTAGATTTTAGATAGTCGTATTAACAGTAATGAAACTTGAATGTCTTGCATAGCTGTAAAAAGAAACCGAACATGGAATCATGTGATTTCTTATTAATCGTCAGAGAAGCCATGAACGCTCTACCTTCGAATCATAGTGAAGATGGTTAGTTTCTAATAAACTTAATTTGGCAAAAAAGAAATATTGACATGAAAGCAGAAACAAAAACAAAAAAATTCCATTGTTTGATGACAACTCATGCCAGTATAGGTCGAATTAGTGACGTGCATTAAAATAATCTTCAGTCAGATAGAGATGTAACAGACAATGTTAGAAGAGCTGTGGACCAAAAACCCTGAAGATTAATGAAAATAAAAATAGTTATTATATCGGCCGAATGAATCATGTGCGTTAAAATACTCTTTAGTAGACTGACTGACAGACCACGAAATGTCACGTTAACTTCTCCCTTAAAGAAATCTAAAAATCAGGCAATATGGCCTCCTCTCCTTAAAGAAATCTCAAGTCTCCAACCCTATAAATAGTAAGACGACGGATCAAATCTCCATATCTCACATTCATATATCACTAACAATGGCTCGTCTCCTGCTCTTTGTCCTCCTCATCGCCACTATCTCTACCATTGCATTGGCCGTAAGTCTCCCATATCTCATCATCGTTCATAGAATATGACTCTTTTTTTTTTATCTAGCGACCTTAGTTTTAAACTATTTGGCTATAATCCAGGGTTCCTTCGGTTTACATTTTTTTCTTGATTACGTAGGAAACATGCCGCTACACGATCAAAACGAAAACCGGAACGAGAAGTGATTCCGGCACAGATTCGGTCATAGGGGTTATAATCGCAGACAAAGACGGAAAGTACCTTGAAATAAAAAACCTAGAGACATGGGGTGGGAAAATGCCACCAGGTCACGACTACTTCGAGAATGGTAATCTGGACGTTTTCGTTGGGAAGGAGGAGTGTCTTCCGAATCCAGTATGTTTTTTGACTCTGAAGTCTGACGGCTCCAAATACAAGCCCGGCTGGTATGTTGAGTACGTGGACGTAGAAACCGCTAAAGTTGGATCTCCGAGCCAGCGTCAACACTTCCGTCTGGAGCAATGGCTTGCCAGGGATGAGCCACCATTTGAGCTAACTACTGAAAGGAACAACTGCCCGGATAGTTTGGGTTTTGAGATCCGGAAGAGTCTCTATTCTATCATATGAATCAATGAATGAACGAATGTGTCTTGTGATTTGATTGCAATTATGGCAATACAATAAAGCTGTCATCGTGTGATCCTGTGATGGCAATGATGTAATGTGTTTTAATTTGTTTTGCATGTATTTGAATTTGTCCTTTCGATGTTTAACTTTTAAGTGTTCTCTTTCCGTCGTTGAATCTTTTAAGTTTGCAAATATTTGAATTGGTCTGCATGATCAGATCTTTAATTTGCTCTCTGTCGGATCTCTTCAACAAAAAATAAACATTCATTTCACAATGGCAACAACAGGTGGGATATTTCATTTTGGAAACACTCTTTTCTCTCCACCGTGTTTTTTGTCCTAACTTTGACGAACACAAATCAATAACCCTAAATTTACCAATATTATTTCTTTCATTACAACAAAATTCAGATCATATCACATCACCCAATTCTTTTCTTGACCAGAATAGATTATAAGACTATCCTTTAGTCTTATATAGATCAAAGAAACTTACGCATGAAATAATCAGTTCACCCAATTTCTGTCATTGATAGTGACGACATGAAATAAACAGTTCACAATATTTAACCTATAATTATCATGTAGATTGGCTTTTTTTCTAATGATTAGTAGATCTCGAGACAAAAAAGAAACAAGAAACAATAACGAGGTTACAGCTTGTCCGGAAACCTTAAAACAACGACATCCTTTTGTTTTATAAAAGACCTTATCACATGTGCTTCCACGTATCCTGCACAGCCATTCAACCCAATGTTAGCGAATAAAATCTGACTAATTCCATTAAAGAATAAATGTAAGGCTAATTAACGAAGAGTTAGAGCATCATCAGAATAGAATACATCGGATAAGTCAAACAACCAACTTGGATTCATCCATATAAATGACAAAATCAAACTAAAATCGACTCTCAAACGAACTAAAGATTTTATTTAAAAAACATGATTCAATGTTCTGATGAAAAATAAAAATTTATTAAAATAAATCTTATATATATAAGAAGAAGTATACCCTTCTCCAACTAGTTGTCATATGGATGGCAGAAAAATTAGCTTAATTTATCTAAACAAAATTGTTTGATTTAATAAATTATAATATTTAAAAATATATACTATAATAAATATTATAAAATAAATATATACTCATGCAAAAAATAATATACATAAATCTAAGGAAACTCTAAATATTGATTTCATTTAATTATTTTTCAGTAACTAAAATTTTAAATTATATAACAATAGATAAATATAATCTTTTATAATAAAGTTTAATGATAATTAGTTTATAACTGATTAAGTCTAATCAAAAGTCTGTTTTATATATAGAGAAATCATTAAGTCGAAAAGAAAATCAAATCCAACGATTATATAAGATTATACAAAGTTTAAAAATAAAAACTGCCCGCGCATGTTGCAGGTATTTATCTAGTATAATTAAAACCAAATTAGATAGAATGAAAAAGGCTGAGCAGGCGTCATTACATTTTACATCTAAGTTCTCCAGGTTCTCCCATTCCTTCCTCCCGGGTTGATTACTCGGGAAAGAGGAAAAACCTCTGATTAGGCTTTTCAGCCTCTCCTTTTTGGTGTATATAATGAAGATTTTCTGTTGGAATGTGAGAGGTTTAAACAGCTTCAGCAGACAGCGGTTAGTTAAAATGAAATTCGGTGTAAATATTGCGGGTATTGGTGCGGTTATTGAGACTCATGTTCAGAAATCGGAGGCTGCTTCTGTGTTAGCTTCGACTTTCCCAGGTTGGAGACATGATGATAATTACTCTTACGTTGATGGAGGGAGGATTTGGGTTGTTTGGGATCCCTCTCTATCAGTTTTTATTTTCAGCAAAACTTCCCAGCTAATTCTTTGTGGAGTATTTGATCCGGTCAGCAAAAGGCATTTTTCAGTGGTTTTTGTTTACGCTCTCAACACAGAGATTGAAAGAAGGGACCGGTGGAATGACCTTTCAGAAATCAACTCAAACCCTCAGATTAACTCATCTACTCTAATTTTTTTAGGGGATTTCAACCAAATTATTTCAGCTGATGAACACTTCTCCATTCGGCCATACAGTCTTCCTCTAAGAGGAATGGAGGAATTTCAGGATTGCCTTGATTCAAACGATCTCAGCCAACTTACAACCACTGGGACTTTCTTCACTTGGTCCAATGGAAGAGACGATGATGCGATTCTGAGGAAGCTAGATAGAGCTGTAATCAATGGAAAGTGGAGAGACGTTTACCCAGACTCGTTTGCGGTGTTTGACCCACCAGGAGACTCAGACCATTCTCCTTGCAGTGTTTACATACGCATCATGGTCAGGAAAGAAAGTCAACTTCAAATACTTCTCCTTTATTTCCTCTCATCCAAAGTTTTCGGAAAGCATTACGGAAGCTTGGTCTATTCCGGTTCAGGTTGGATCGTATATGTTCACTCTTGGTCAGAAACTGAAATCGGCAAAGATGTGCTGTAGAAGGCTGAACAAAGAGGGTTTCGGGAATATTGAGCAGAAAGCCAAGGATGCTCTGGCTAAATTAGAGGAGATTCAGGGCACCCTTCTGCAACTTCCATCAGCGGACCTAGTGAGAGAGGAAGTGTCTGCTCGTAAGGAATGGGTTTTTTTCGCTCAGGCTCAAGAGGATTTTTACAAGATCAAGTCTCATATTCGTTGGTATAGAGATGGGGATGCAAACACGGCTTTTTATCACAGGGCTGTGGTTGCAAATAGATCTCGAAATTGCATACGATATTTGCGAAATGAGAGCGAAGAAAGGGTGCACGACGAGTCTCAGATTAAAGATATGGCTATTTCTTACTTCAGGAACCTTCTGGGCACAAAGAATGAGGCGGTGGTGCCATCCTCTGTTGAGTATATTCAGCAATTACACCCTTTTAGATGCTCTCAGAGCATTGGAGCAAGCTTGATAGCCATTCCAAGTGATGAGGAAATCAAAACAACTATTTACAACCTCCCAAAGGAAAGGCTCCAGGACCTGATGGTTTCTCCAAAGAATTCTTTATTGATGCTTGGAATGTTGTTGGAGGGGACACTGTTAGAGCAGTAAAGGAGTTCTTCATCGGTGGACGGATGCTAAAAAAATTCAACGCCACTGCTATTGCCCTAATTCCAAAGATCTCAGGAGCAGATACGCTTACTCAGTTCAGGCCAGTATCTTGTTGTTCCACGATTTACAAAATCATACCAAGAATCCTAAAAGCCAGGCTTCAGCTTATAATGGATCTAGTTGTGCAGAGAAATCAAGTTGGGTTTATGAAGGGAAAGCTTCTTTGCGAAAACGTCCTATTAGCCTCTGAGTTGGTTTCCAATTTCCACAAACAAGGACCTTCTTCCCGAGGATGCATACAAATAGATCTTACCAAAGCTTATGATAATTTGGATTGGAACTTCTTGATAAACATCTTAAAGGCGTTTGAACTACCAGAGGTGTTTATAAGATGGATATCTGAATGTGTATGCACTACCTCTTTCAGTTTGGCCATTAACGGAGAACTTGTAGGTTTCTTTCCAGGTAAGAGGGGGATAAGGCAGGGAGATCCCTTATCTTCTCTCCTTTTTTTGCTTGCAATGGATGTTCTAGCGAAAGAACTGGATAGAGGGATAATTAATAGAGCATTCCAACCGCACCCTCTTTGTGATGCTCCTTTGATCTCTCATTTGAGTTTTGCAGATGATGTCCTCATATTTTTCGATGGGTCGGAAGGCTCGGAAGAAGGAATTCTGGTAATAGTGGATGAGTTCTATATCTGTTCAGGACTCCACATAAATCGGTCAAAGTCGGCGCTCTTTATTAATGGAGGAAATTATCAGCTGTCAAGTGAGATTGCAGACAGACTTGGACTATCACAAGGAGACCTACCAGTAAGATATTTGGGGGTACCTTTGACTTCAAGAAAGCTACTGATATGTTGGGATTTTTACCCTTTCTAACCCCTTTTATCTAATTGTTTTCTAGAGTTTTTGAGTGTGTATTAGGAGTTTTAGGTAGCTTTGGAGCTGAAATTGGAGTTTGGAGCATTTGGAACCTTTGGAACAGAAAAGAATCAAATTTGAAGAAAAGAAGGAAAATCTTATGAAGAATCACTAACTCCAATCGATGAGCACATGCTCGCGGATTTCGGCCACCAAGTGAGCACCTGCTCGCCGCGGAAGCATACCCTTAATGATTGCCGCCGACTTTAAGAAGCCCAGCCTCCTTCCAGCCGCCTATGACACCTAATAAAAATACTCTCCCTAGTTTTAGTTTTTAGATATCTTTGAACTCTTATCTTTTATCTACTTTTAGCTTTTGGAATTATTTTGTAAGGGAGAAGATCTCAAGCTACAATTTGGAGAATATTTCTGAACCCTAGTACTTCTTATTTTAGATATCGATTTGATGCTTTCTTTTAATTCTTCTGTTTTGTTTCTTTTATCTTTGAATATGTCTGAGTAGATCTATTAGTTAGGTTAAGGTTTTCAAAGGAATTCATGAGCTAGGGTTGAACACAAATAGAGATCAAATTCGTTAGTCTTCATCTAGGTTGTTCTTAGTGCTTAAATCGATTTGGCCAATCTATTTATGATCTTAGGTTTATCTAGACAGCGAGAGTTGCTAGGTTGCTAGAAGAGATCTAGATGAGCAATTTATTCATTACCTGCGAGAGTAGATGTATTGGAGAATTGTGAACAAATCAAACTTGATTATTAATGCTTATCTGCGATTCTGATACCAACGAGAGTTAGGATTTTTAGGTTGCTAGATAAAGTTATTAGTACCACGAGAGTGGATTAATATTATCCTTGTGTTTTGAGTTCTAGACTTGTTCTTAATAAAAACCTGAATAGTTGTTTGACCTTGCTCTGAATTTCCTGCGAATTGCCTTGACCTAACGCTTGCTTTAATATTGTTAGAACCGATTTATTTGCATAACTTGTTAGTCACGATTTCATCAACTCCATTATTGAATCTCTTAGCTCTTGATTTTAGCTCATTAAACCATAGTGTGAACTTGGTCTTCGTGGGATCGACCCCTAAGTACTACTCTGATTTGCTGTGCACTTGCAGTAGGAAATAGGGTTTAAAACTCGTACATCAAGTTTTTGGCGCCGTTGCCGGGGACCAAAAATTCACCTTTGGTTTACGGCTAGGTCATTAGACTAAGAACACTACTAAACTCGTTTTCTGTTTTTCTTCTTCTTTGCGTTTCAGGTGTATGACCAGGAGCACAAGGAGTAAGAATAACGAGGATCTTGTCAATTTATCTAACGACGAATTAGCAAGAAGGGAACGAGAGAACAGGCAAAGACGTAATACACCTGTTCCAGAACCAGAAACATCCGACACCGCCTCTACAGAGATGGGCGATCACAACGACATGGCAGCTCAGCTGCGAACTCTTCAGGCAACCATGGAGCAGCTGCGCTTGCAGCAAGAGCGGCAGCTCGTTCAACAACCGGCGTTCGGAGACAAAGACGCAGCACATGCTTATTACCAGGATCGATCTGCGATTGTCACTCCGACTATCCAGAGGCAAGATTATGAGATCAAGCCTCAGATGATTGCGCTCGTCAAGCAGCATCTCTTCCATGGCCTACCTGCTGAAATTCCGATGGATCACATCGAGAACTTCGAGGAAATTTGCAGCACTACCGGCTCCAATGGTGTGACTCCAGATTTCTTGAAGTGCAAGCTTTTTCCCTTCTCTCTTGCGGGAAAAGCTTCACGGTGGTTGAAGTCTCTACCACCAGGCTCTCTAGCGACATGGGCTGATGCAAGATCGGCCTTCCTGGACAAATTCTATACGAAGTCAAAGACCGCAGCCTTAAGGAGCAAGATATCTACGTTTGAGCAACTTCCCGGAGAGACCTTTAATGAAGCGTGGGAACGCTTTAAAGAGTACAAGCGTGAGTGCCCTCACCATGGTTTCAGCGATGAGCAGCTGCTCAGTACTTTCTATGATGGAGTAGAATGGGACTACAGAAACGCCCTCAATGCCGCCAGCAATGGAGATTTCTACACCAAATCGAAGGAAGGAGCTCTGGAACTGATCGAGAATCTCGCCGCAAGCTCCAGCAACAAGTCTCCGGAGTATGACAGAAAAAAGGTCAATAGCGTGGAGTCAAAGAAGATAGATGAGCTCACAGCCAAGGTTAACCTACTGCTTAAGGGAAACCAAAAGTCGGTCCACTTCGTGGATGAGCATGGAGAAGAGCCCATCGCCCAGGTTTTTGGAGAGGAAACAAGTGATAATCAGTTGGAGGTCAACTACGTGAGTGGACAAAGTTTTGGGCAAAACCGTGGCTTCAACAACCAAGGTTTCAACACTGACCCGAATTTATCCTACAGAAGCAACAATGTGGAGAACCCTCAGGATCAAGTCTACCCTAAGCAAGGAACTCAACCTCAGACGGGATTTCAGAGAGGTTACTCCAACAAACGCCCATTCATTCCTAACCAGAACCGGTTTCAAGGAGGAAATCAACCTAGGCAGCCGTACAACAATCCGCAACCTCAGCAGTTTCAGAACCCACAGTTTCCACAGTTTCAGAACCCACGGCCTCCTTCTCCAGCTTCTGGGTCTCAAGATGAGTTGAAAAACATGATGCAATAACTTCTAGCTGGACAACAGAAAGCCGCAGCCGAGATTAATGCTAAGGTTGACACCATGTACGTGGATCTCAATGGGAAGTACGAAGCTGTGTGGACGCATATGAACCAACTGGATGTTCAGATTGCTCAGACTGCAGAATCCATAAAAAGGACACCAGGAACTCTACCTGGAAAAGTTGAGGCGCCTAGGAAGGAGTTTGTCAACGCCATTGAGCTGAGAAGCGGAAAGACACTCCAGGATAGATCACCCTCACGATCGGACAAAGGCAAAGTAGGAGAAGCCAACTACGAGCACCTGCTCGGATCGGGTCCAGGCACCTACGAAACCGGAGAAACAAGTAACCGCTCGACGCAAGCTGAATCTACACCTTCACCATTCGACATTTTAGAGGATGATTCAACTGAGCACCCTGGCAGCTCATCCGAGCAGGTGCTCGGTTGGACCACACCGCTTACCTCAAAAACCGCGGCGATTCCAGAGAGGGTGTACAAGCCTAAGGTTCCTTACCCTGTGCCACCCAAGAAGTCTCGCAAAGATTTGGAAGATGCTAAGTGTAGAGAAATGCTTAAGGATCTCACTGTCAAGCTACCTCTCACTGATGCAGTTCAGATGATACCGGCTCTCAAACGGTACATGAAGACTCTGGTTTCTGGAAAAATCGTGGAGGAAGAAGGGTGATGACGGTTTCAAGGGAGTGCAGCGCCGTTCTTCAAAACAAGGTCGTCAAGAAGAGAGGTGATCCTGGGCGATTTGTCTTGTCAGTTACAATCGGCCCAATGACTTTCTCATGCTCTCTATGCGATCTTGGTTCCAGCGTGAATCTCATGCCTTACTCAGTTGCCAAGCGTTTGGGTTTCACCAAATTCAAACCCACGCGCATCTCCTTGGTTTTTGCTGATCGGTCAACCAAGCTCCCTAAAGGAGTTTTGGAAGATATATATGTGCGGATAGGAGATACTTTGATTCCGGCAGATTTTGTTGTTCTGGAACTTGACGAGGAGCCGAAGGATCCTCTGATTCTAGGACGTCCTTTCCTATGCACAGCTGGTGCGATTATAGACGTCCAGAATGGGGTGATCGATCTCCAGCTGGGAGACATGGTTATGACGTTTGAGATGGATAAGCTGCTGAAGAAACCCATGCTGGACGGACAGACCTTCGTTGTGGAAGGAGTAGACGACGTCTATGAGGAGGCAGCTGAAGAAATTCTCTGCCCGGACCCTCTCGAAACCGCCCTCACCCTAGCTGAAAGGGAACCCGGTTTCATGAATGAAGAAGCTGACAGCCATGCCAAGATGCTAGATTCGAGCCGCAGAATGGAACAGATGGTAAGATGAAGCACCCGCTCAAGTTCCGCGAGCACTTGCTCCGCCCCTTGATCCGATCGATAGCCCCTGGAGCGAGTTGAAAGCTCCTAAATTGGAGCTTAAAACTCTTCCAGCCGGGCTCAGGTACACATTTCTGGGAACAAACTCTACTTACCCCGTGATTATAAACGCTGACCTGAATAATGTGGAAGTAGCCTTGCTCTTATGTGAACTTAGGAAGTATAGAAAGGCTATAGGTTACTCGCTTGCTGACATCCCTGGTATCTCACCTGATCTTTGCATGCATAGGATACACCTAGAAAATGAATCGATGAGTTCTATAGAACATCAGAGGAGGTTAAACCCGAATCTAAAAGATGTTGTAAAGAAGGAGATAATGAAACTTCTAGAAGCCGGGGTGATTTATGCTATTTCTGATAGTACTTGGGTTAGTCCTGTTCATGTAGTCCCTAAGAAAGGAGGAATCACTGTCATTAAAAACGATAGGGATGAGCTAATTCCAACTAGGACAATAACCGGCCATAGGATGTGCATAGATTACCGCAAACTTAATGCTGCAACTCGCAAGGATCACTTCCCTCTCCCTTTTATTGATCAGATGCTTGAAAGACTCGCTAACCATCCGTACTACTGCTTTTTAGATGGTTATTCAGGTTTCTTTCAGATACCCATTCACCCAGACGATCAAGAGAAGACGACGTTTACATGTCCCTACGGCACATTCGCTTACCGGCGCATGCCGTTTGGTTTGTGTAACGCCCCAGCTACCTTCCAACGATGCATGATGTCCATCTTCACGGATCTGATCGAAGACATTATGGAAGTGTTCATGGATGATTTCTCGGTATACAGGAACTCTTTCTCTGACTGTTTGTCTAATCTGTGCAGGGTACTCAAACGATGCGAGGAGAAATCTGGTTCTTAATTGGGAGAAGTGCCACTTTATGGTCAGGAATGGAATTGTGCTCGGACATCGGATTTCAGAGGACGGGATCGAAGTAACAAGGCCAAGATCGAAGTCATGATGAACTTGCAACCGCCAACATCAGTTAAAGGGATCCGCAGTTTCCTAGGTCATGCCGGCTTCTACAGACGCTTCATCAAAGATTTTTCAAAAATCGCTAGGCCTCTTACACGCCTACTCTGCAAGGAAGTGAAGTTTGAGTTCGATGATGCGTGCCTCGAAGCTTTCCATACGATCAAAGGAGCTCTCATCAGCGCACCCATTGTGCAGCCACCAGACTGGAGCCTTCCTTTTGAGGTGATGACTGACGCTAGTGATTACGCCGTTGGAGCAGTTCTCGGACAGAGAAAGGACAAGAAGCTTCATGTTATTTACTATGCCAGCCGTACTCTAGACGATGCACAGTGCAAGTATGCCACAACCGAGAAGGAGCTTCTAGCGGTTGTCTTTGCTTTTGAGAAGTTCCGCTCCTATCTCGTTGGGTCTAAAGTCATCGTGCACACTGACCACGCGGCTCTCAAGTATTTGCTGACAAAGAAGGATGCCAAGCCGCGCCTGCTCAGATGGATTCTTCTCTTGCAGGAATTCGATCTCGAAATCAAGGACAAGAAGGGGATAGACAATGGAGCTGCCGACCATTTGTCTAGGATGAGGATTGATGTAGAAACGCCTCTTGATGACAGTCTCCCGGAGGAACAGATTTATTCCATCGGCGTTTTCCATATCGAGGAAGCACGTGCTCCCACCCAGCGAGCACCTGCTCAAAAAGAGCTCTGCGCACAGGCTACACACCCGAGCGCTCTTCTACGCCTTGGTTTGCAGAGATAGCCAACTACCTGGCTGCTGATCAGGAACCGCGGAACTTCGCAGGGTATAGGAGAAAGAAATTTCTCAGGGACATCCGCCACTACTTCTGGGATGAGCCTTACCTGTACAAGCACTGTCCAGATGGAGTTTTCCGAAGATGCGTAACTGAAGCAGAGATTCCAGATATATTGTTTCACTGTCATGGTTCTTCATACGCAGGTCACTTCGCCACTTTCAAAACGGTTTCCAAGGCACTGCAAGCAGGATACTGGTGGCCGACGATGTTCAGAGATGCGCAGCGGTTTGTCTCACGGTGCGATTCATGCCAGCGACAGGGGAACATTAGTAGGCGCAACAAGATGCCACAGAACTTCATTCTCGAAGTTGAGGTATTTGATGTCTGGGGAATCGACTTTATGGGCCCGTTTCCTTCTTCTTTTGGGAACGAGTACATACTTGTCGCAGTGGACTATGTGTCCAAATGGGTTGAGGCTATTGCAAGCCCTACTAACGACGCACGGGTCGTGACCAAAATGTTCAAATCTATCATCTTCCCCAGGTTTGGAGTTCCGCGAGTGGTCATCAGCGATGGAGGCTCTCACTTCATCAACAAGATCTCGAGTCACTTCTGCGCAAAAATGGTGTTAAGCACAAAGTCGCCACTCCCTATCATCCGCAAACGAGTGGGCAGGTCGAGGTTTCCAACCGCGAGATCAAGAGTATCCTGCAGAAAACCGTGAGTACTACTCGTAAGGATTGGGCTTCTAAGTTGGACGATGCTTTATGGGCATACCGGACTGCTTACAAAACGCCATTAGGAACCACGCCCTTCAACCTTGTCTATGGAAAAGCTTGCCATCTTCCCGTTGAATTGGAGTTCAAAGCCGCCTGGGCAGTCAAGTTCCTTAACTATGACATTAAGCCAGCTTCAGAGAGACGGATGATGCAGCTGCATGAACTTCAGGAAATTAGGCATCTCGCCTACGAGAACTCTAAAATATACAAGGAGCGGACTAAGGCATATCACGATAAGCGTATCCTGGCTCGCAACTTCGCCCCAGCTGACCAAGTCCTGCTCTTCAATTCTCGGTTGAAGTTATTCCCTGGGAAGCTGCGCTCACGGTGGTCAGGACCATTCACCATCAAGGAAGTACGGCCGTATGGAGCAGTCGTTTTGATAAACGACAAAGGCGAAGAGTTCGTGGTTAATGGGCAGCGATTGAAGCCCTATCTTGCCGACGCACAACTCGAGGAAGGGGAAGATTTTCCCCTGACCGAACCTCCACAAGCCTGATCAGCTCACCAAGTCAAGCTAACGACTTAAACCAAGCGCTGAGTGGGAGGCAACCCACTAGTAAGTGTAATTATTTCTTTTTATTTTCCCTTTGCTATTGATTTTTGGTTTTGTTTTTCTTTGTTTCAGAAGAAAAAAAAAAAAAAATTTGGGAAAAGATCGGCGATTCGATACGAGCACCTGCTCGATCCGAGGAGACTTCCGAACACCTGCTCGTTCCAGGTAAGTCCTCCGCAATTTCAAAACGGATTTTAATCCCGCGTTTTTCCAAAACAAAAAAAAAAAATTTCCTTTTTCCCATATTTTTCCTTTTTCTCTTCTTTTCCTTTTCTTCTTCTCCCCCGATTCTTTCTTCTTCTCTCTCGCCAATTTCAACAACCACCCAAACCCAGATTTTTCAATTCTTCACGGATTTAAACGTTTTTTGGGTCGATTTCATACGCCTTCTCGCCCTCTTTTCGAATCTTCCATCGCTTTCCACAACCGAGCAAGGTACGTCTTCAAAACTCAACTTTTCAGTTCGCCATGGTTAAGGGAAGTCTCGAAATCTCTCTCTCTCTTGTGTAATCTGGCTTAGATTGGATACTATCTCTGTCTCCTTACAATGATTTAGCATGATTGGCCACGATTTCGCACTTTAGACTTCCCATGCAAAACCTCAAAAACCTTTGATGAGCCATTAATGGCGGTTTGGAAACTGATGTCGATTTAGGGATTTAGACTAACCTTCTCGGTTTGTTCCTCCATGGTTACACCTTGAATAGGAATTGCTGAATGTGGATTGCTTGGTTGTTGGGTTTCTATCAGCGATTTGCGATTTCCTACCTATGGGCTCATTCTCGTTTGTTTTGCGTTGCGCAGGTACTAATGGCTCCGAATCAAAGTCGCAAAGGCAAGGAATCAGCCCCTGGCCTCGTCCGGAAAACACGCCGTTTGCCTTGCCAGACGACAATTTGCCTATTCAATCCGACGAAGTGTGGGATCAATGGGATGCATCATACTACAATCAGATGCTGAAGCTCACTATTGCACCGACGCGTTTCGTGTCTGCCGAGACATTGGAGATGCTTGGACCTGCACGACACCGTGACCAGAATACTCTCCAATGCCCACTGCCTTGCTTTCTCTTTTGAAGAGTCGATCCTTTATCCGGAGCTAGTCCGTCAGTGTCTCGCTTCCGCGCGGATAATTCACCAAGATCCCGAGAACCGGACTCTAGTTGGCGCCACATTCATGTTTAAAGCCGGCGGACGAAGATTCGACATCCCCATGGTGAACTTCACCACTATGTACGGGTTCAAGCACGAAGTGGAGCGCCTCGACTTCCCCACGCGGTTCAAGGAAGTAAAGACTTTCTGGGAGACAATCGGTCGTGGCACATACTGCTCCAACTCCGCCGCTCAGTCCAGCATCCGACATCCGGCTCTCCGCATCTGCGCCCGGATCTTCAGCAACATGGTGCTCAACCGCCCATCCGGAAACAAGGTACACACGGAAGAGATGATCCTGCTGTATCTTGTTGCAGTGACGTTATTGTTGGCCCTCATGGAGTCAACTCCCTTCTGCTCGGCGCACCACCACCGGAGTTTTATCGCTCCAACCTCGGCATGCACTTCGCCGAGCTGATATGCAGCATCAAGGACCGCAAGACGAAGCAAACAGAGCGGATTGGCAGCCTTCTGACCGGACTCTTCGAGATCGCTCACGTCCAACTCTGCTACTTCAGTTACGTGGAGCAGGGCGAGCGTATGGACATTAGGCATCTGCTCCACTCTCGCATTCTCTCTCCCTCCAGATCAGATCAGCATCTCTATCAGTACACAGGTATCAACGGGCTACCGCAGCACATCTACCTCCCGGACCCAGCAAAGACACAGCTTTGCTCCATCGAGGATTTACGCTTCATACACAAAGTCCTTCTCTTGGACGATTTCACACGACGCTCCCTCTCAGACCAGGACTTTGCCAGCTCTTCTCACGGCCCTATGCCTCACCTGGAGGACGATTTCATCCACAGCACCCCGCAGTCTCGTCGCCCCTCTACATCAGCTGCCACCGGCGAGTACGATCTTCCTCCCATCTCCGACGAGGCAGATACCGCCGAGTACAGGCGCTGGATGGTTGCCTCGCAGAGGAAGAACAACAGCCTCATGCAGCGGATCCTAGAACGCCTTTCCAGTGGCTGTTGCCACCATTCTGCAGCTGCTGCAATGAGCCCCTCCGAGCGACACCCAAGACGCCGTAGACGCACTGGCAGAGCTAGGAGCGAGAGCCCAGAGGACCCACCTATCGATTGACGACCCGTACCCATCTCTATCTCTTTGTCTTTTCCGTTTTCCTCTATGCTTTCTTTGTTTTCTTTGTTTTCTTTTGCTTGCTCCTCTAGTTTATTTTCACACCGGGACGGTGTGAAGTAAGTCTGGGGGAGGTTATTATCGAGTCTGCACTTTGTTCCCTGTTATTTTCTTTATTTTGAGTCAGTCTGTTATAAGGGTCAAATCACAACTTGTGAAGATTATGACCAAAATCTATGATGAGTTTTAACCATTTGTGAGTATGACCTGTTTTTTCTAATGAACATTGCTGCAGAATTTAGAGTACAGAGACGAGCCGACGCCTTCTCACATTCGGATCCTCCCTCAGGCCAGAAAACTTCAATCCCTTTAAGGTTTATCGGATAGGCTTTAGACTCTATTTTATATGGACATAATCTGGACTTTAATTCTTCTTGTTATTGGCACTAGGATTAGAAAACGTGTTACATAATTTATTCAGGACTTCTTATCCCTTTTGCCACTCTTGCTGATCCTGAATAGCTAGCTTTTAGTTAGTACCTCACCCTCACCCTAACCATCTTTCTATACCACATGCACTTGTATTTTTATTTCACATCTATGCAGATATGTGCAAAAAGGTCGGGGAGAAAAGGACTGACGCAGCTTCTGATTCACTCTCGCTGAAGAAGATGTCAGGAGAAAGCTAGAAAAGTTCACGAGCACATGCTCGCTATACTCGCTGATTTAGAGCACCTGCTCAGCGATGTCCAGGAAAGAAACAAGTCTAAACAACCTGCTGGGGTATGGAGACGAAAAAGGATCATTTTAGCCAAAGGACACATGCACAAGTATAGCCCCCCTATCCATAAGGTAACTCTTTCAAAAAAAATAAATAAATAAATAAATAAATAAAAGAGAAAAACCGAGCTAGTAGCTCAAGGATATGGGGTGGCGAGTTAGTAACTCAAAATGTGTGTCCCGAAGCATGAGTAAATCGCAAGAAAGCAAGGAAAGGAAAAGAGGAATGAAGATAAAATCGATTTAAGGAGGAGAGTGAATTAGAGGTTGTGGACATCAATGAGTCCATTCTCCCTTGCCGTTTTGTGCGATATCCTGCACTCTCTTGAAAAAAAAGGTAACCCTAAACACGCTTAAGCTCCACCACCAATTATAAGCCTGATTTTTACCGAGCCCCGTTTTACTTAGCTAGTGTCTTTAGCAAGAAGCTCACGCCACCTCTAATTGAATGTAGAGAGTCTATTGTCTTGAACTTAGATTTTTCTGGGATTGTAAACCATATGGTTTGAGGTTGGTGAACTTTGTTGTTGAGGTTTTCGGTAAGGCAATGTATCTCTTATTCTAAGGTATGTGGTCTGATGAAATTGGTTTACTCATGGTTTCTGAGATTTTTGTGAGTCTCCACCGTTTTCTCTAAGTCTTGATTTTAGTTTTGTTTGAGGACAAACAAAGATCTAAGTCTGGGGGAATTGATATGTTGGGATTTTTACCCTTTCTAACCCCTTTTATCTAATTGTTTTCTAGAGTTTTTGAGTGTGTATTAGGAGTTTTAGGTAGCTTTGGAGCTGAAATTGGAGTTTGGAGCATTTGGAACCTTTGGAACAGAAAAGAATCAAATTTGAAGAAAAGAAGGAAAATCTTATGAAGAATCACTAACTCCAATCGATGAGCACATGCTCGCGGATTTCGGCCACCAAGTGAGCACCTGCTCGCCGCGGAAGCAAACAAAGAAGGGTTTTACCCTAATGATTGCCGCCGACTTTAAGAAGCCCAGCCTCCTTCCAGCCGCCTATGACACCTAATATAAATACTCTCCCTAGTTTTAGTTTTTAGATATCTTTGAACTCTTATCTTTTATCTACTTTTAGCTTTTGGAATTATTTTGTAAGGGAGAAGATCTCAAGCTACAATTTGGAGAAGATTTCTGAACCCTAGTACTTCTTATTTTAAATATCGATTTGATGCTTTCTTTTAATTCTTCTGTTTTGTTTCTTTTATCTTTGATTATGTCTGAGTAGATCTATTAGTTAGGTTAAGGTTTTCAAAGGAATTCATGAGCTAGGGTTGAACACAAATAGGGATCAAATTCGGTAGTCTTCATCTAGGTTGTTCTTAGTGCTTAAATCGATTTGGCCAATCTATTTATGATCTTAGGTTTATCTAGACAGCGAGAGTTGCTAGGTTGCTAGAAGAGATCTAGATGAGCAATTTATTCATTACCTGCGAGAGTAGATGTATTGGAGAATTGTGAACAGATCAAACTTGATTATTAATGCTTATCTGCGATTCTGATTCCAACGAGATTTAGGATTTTTAGGTTGCTAGATAAAGTTATTAGTACCACGAGAGTGGATTAATATTGTCCTTGTGTTTTGAGTTCTAGACTTGTTCTTAATAAAAATCTGAATAGTTGTTTGACCTTGCTCTGAATTTCCTGCGAATTGCCTTGACCTAACGCTTGCTTTAATATTGTTAGAACCGATTTATTTGCATAACTTGTTAGTCACGATTTCATCAACTCCATTATTGAATCTCTTAGCTCTCGATTTTAGCTCATTAAACCATAGTGTGAACTTGGTCTTCATGGGATCGACCCCTAAGTACTACTCTGATTTGCTGTGTACTTGCAGTAGGAAATAGGGTTTAAAACTCGTACATCAGCTATGTAGGCAAGATTACCAATCTCTCATTGACAAGGTGAAGGGAAGGTTTTCTGCTTGGTCTGTGCGTTGTCTCTCTTTTGCAGGGCAATTACAATTGTTAAAATCTGTCATTGTCCCCATCATCTCATTCTGGCAATCGGTCTTTCTTCGTCCAACTCAATGCATTCGAACTCTAGAACAGCTCTGCAATTGTTTTATTTGGAAGGGAGTTGTTGGTTCGGCAAAGGGAGCCAAGGTTAGCTGGGCTAATGTATGCACTTCGACTGAAAATGGGGGCTTGGGGATAAGGTGCTTCTCAATGTGGAACAAGGTTCTAACTCTGAAACTCATCTGGCTCCTACACTCTTTAAACGGATCACTATGGGTTTCATGGATCAGAATTCATCTTATCGGTCATAGAAATTTCTGGGAGTTGGATTCCTCAGTGGCAGGGAGTTGGATATGGAGAAGCATTTGCAAAATCAGAGCGCTGGCAAGACCTTTTGTTACGTGTGCACTGGGTTCGGGAATTACAGCCAAGTTTTGGCATGATGATTGGACTTCTTTAGGGCCTCTCATCGAGATCACAGGCGATTCGGGTCCGCGTGTAACAGGTATTCAATGGGACGCTGTTGTGGCAGATGCTATCTCCGATGTCTCCTAGTCTTTTCAGAGTCGCAGATCACGATCTCCAATTATCTGTCTCCTTCGTCAATGCCTTCCTGATCCGGCGGCTATTCTTCATTCGGTGGAGGATGATATGTTTCTGTGGAAACCTGGAGATAAGGAACCCTCTCATTCTTTCTCAGCAACAGATACATGGAAGGCCTTACAACCGGTTCGCTCACCGGTCGATTGGCATGAAGCTGTTTGGTTTAAAGGGAGAATTCCAAAGCACTCTTTTATCACCTGGTTGTGTGCAAGGGACAGATTACTTACTAGGGATAAATTATGCCTTTGGGGATTGCCGGTCTCTAGGGATTGTCTTCTTTGTGGAGTGGGTATAGAAACTCGACAACACCTTTTTTTCGACTGCCATTTTAGCTCTCAGGTATGGTCTTCTTTCTGAGCATCAACAAATCTCGCCCCTCCTACGCTATTGCCTGCAGGTTTTAGATGGATGAAAGACCCTTCGAGAGATAAAAATGTTGCTCTTATATTCAAGCTCCTGTTTCAAGCTTCGATATATTTCATTTGGAGAGAAAGAAATGCAAGACTTCATAGCAAGCCTCATTCATATCCTCCGACAATCATCTATGAGATTAGGCATGTTATGAAATGTCGACTAGACTCCCTTACTCGAGCTCAAAGAAACCTTCCCTCCACGGTTCCGTACTCAAACACATGGCGTCTTCTATTTCATCCTCCTTAAATCTCTTTTCTTTTAGGGGGTTTTCAACGGTTGTAGTCATCTTTCGGCAATACTGAGGTCTTTTTGACCAGATTTTTATGTTATTAATGGAAATTTATATTAAAATAAAAAAAAACAAATTAGATAGAATGAATAGATAGATCAAGTTACCGGAAAAAAATAGATAAAGGGGAATTTTTTTTTGGAAAACTCAACATTCGTAACGTTACATGAAATTATACTTAATTTTCTACGTTTTTCTATTTTGTAGACGTTTATTCTAATCGTCAATACAAACATATCAATGCTTGAAAACAAAAACATTCAGGAAACCGTTAGCAAGTTTCAAGAAGAGTAACTTAAGTTCAGCATCGACCAAAAGGAAAGGACCTATGGGGCAGTAGCCAGTAGCTACCATGACTGAATAAATTGATCAGACCGCCAATGATTAAGTGGCTTTATTCTGCTTGGTTACTGAGTTACATTCCAAAATAGTCTCAAGCCAAATGTATCACACATACCGACATCCGGAGTATGAGCAGGTGCTATTGGAAATGGTTTGACAGTAAACGCTGGTGAAATCTTAGTCATAAAAATGTCTAGAAAAACCTTCGGGTTAAATTGATCTATTAATGACTAAGAAAATGATAACATTGTGGAATCACCACTGGGAAGACCTACGACTCATATCAATACTTGTCTCTCGTCTTCACCTTTCTTTGAACCAACAGTTCCTTCTCCAACCTAAGATCAAATAAGCCTCAAAATACCTTAGTATGGAAGAAGTTGGCAGAATTACTTTGGTCCGCAGAAGTTTGATTCTTAAAGTGAATGCAATCCAAACAATTTGGAATACATTTATAGAGTTTTCAAAGACAAAAGAAAGCTTGGGCTTCCAATCTACAAGGGAAAGAAGGATTATAGCACTTAACTTTGTTAAAGATTACGATTAGGAGAGTGCGTATTAGTGTGTACAAAATGGAAGCCGGAGTGTGCTTGCTATTTTCTAAGAACCTCCTCGAACCTGGTGACAGCCACTTTTACATGTTTTCAATAATGTTGGTAAGTGTTTTATCATGATTTTATATTTCCAATGGCAATCTTCTATTTTTGCTATTTCAGGTCTTTTAGAAAAACACAACAAAATGATGCCAAGAAGAGCATTAACAAACTATTGTAAGATGCATAACTGATTTGGAGAGAAATAAACTAATTAAGAATTCGAAATTCTAAGAGTCGTCATTTTCAGCAGTATGACAGATCTGGAGTACCAAATGTCAAGCACAGGATAGACCCCTTACATCACCGACCTTTATAAGATTTTAGGTGCATATGAATTATATTGAGTTAGATATCAAATGGGAGTGGCGTGAGGTCATTTGGAGACGGGGGTTGGAGAGTTATACAATTTGAAGTGAAAGTATGTCAACCTAGTGACCAAGAGAAGCAAGCGGGGAGAAGCTGCCAAGCCTCAGCCAGACCATGACCAAAGCCTCGGCCACAGCCCATGTCTCGGCCAAATCACCTAGCTTGGCAGAGGTCGGCCACTCAACCCCTTTAACCCATATACAAAGACATAGTCGAGCTAAATAGTTATAAACTAGGATTCCACCCGCGATTGTGTGGGGTAACATTTTTTGTTTATTTTTAAATAATATATATATTTTGGTTTTGAGTATAAGTTAGAGGTATTTTTATAAAAATTATATTATTAAAGTTGACTTTCAAATAATTCTATTAGATTGAAAAATATAATTATACAAAATCATTTAAATCTAGATTTTCATGATGAGTGAATTATGAGTACAAAATCCTCAAAGAAATATGAGAAATTCATTTTCTTAATTTACTGTCCTTGGTGACATATGATCTAATCATGTAAAACCCATCATTAATAAAACATGGAGCCTGAATAAACAGAGGAGACTGAAGTCACAATCTTTTAAAACATTAAGCAAGAAAGATTAAAATAACTTCCAATCTTTCCCACATAATCACCGCCATGGATTTTAGTTTTCACTTATGTTATATATGTCGATATAGAGAGTTACATAAATTAACAATCATTAGAATGACCTAGAATATCAAATTATGCAAACCATTTTGACTATGACAAAATTTTGAAATATAATATCTTACTATTGAATAATCTTAAACTGCAAACCGTAAAATAATTTAATTCGTTTCATAGTTGATTATAGTTTGATTTTGTCTTATATTTTGGATGAATCCAAAATTGGTTGTTTGACATTGTCCGATGTATTCTATTCTAATAATGCTCTTCGTTAGTTAGCCTTAAATTTATTCTTAAATGGATTTAGTCCATTTTTATTTTATTTTTAAAGTGGATTTAGCCTTAAACAAACATTAGGTTGAATCTAGAAACGAAAAAAAAAATCCGTTTAAAAGGCTATGCGAGATAGAGGAAGATAATGTGATAAGTTTATTTTCTTAAAGAAAAGGATGCCATTCTTTTAAGGGTTCCTGACAAGAGTTCCTCGCTGTAACCTTGTTATCGTTTCTTGGTTTTTTTTTTTTTTTTTTGTCTCGACATGTACTTCTCATTATAAAAAGAAGCAAAAATCATGTGTTTATCTAAAATTTGCTCAATTTCTAATGAATAGATTTTTTTAAATTTCGAAAGATGTAGTAGAATGTTCCTTCAAAATAAAGAAATATGATGATGTGTTTGGTTCAAGTTACTAAATTCAACATTTTCGTTAGCCCTAAAATTTTAAAATTAGATTTTTAAATGTGGAAGAGATTATGCAATATGATCAAGTTAGACAAAGAGCATGTATATAAACATTTAAATAAATCATATTGAGATAAATCATTATGCAACTATTGATTACTCAGACATTGTTGCAAGAAATACATTAATTATAATATTAATTATTATTAATCCAATAGAAATAAAGATAAAAAGGACTAGAGAAATCTTCTACATTTTGGTACACAGATGAGATCTCTTTCTTGGAAACTCTTTATATCCAGAAAATGTAGAAAATAAAACTAATACTATTATTATGTGTCATAAAATTTGATACATTTTTGGAGATATGTCTGATAAAGATGGCTACAAAAAGTATATCTTATAATTATTTCGGCCGAATAGAGGACTTAAAGACTTGAGTGGCCAATAAAGCTAGTAGACAATCTAACAAGTTTAAACATAGAAATCTCTTATGAGGATCAAGCAATTCAGATTCTTACAGGTCTACCTCCTCAGTATGATTCTCTTGTCCACACACTCAAATACGGAAATGGCAAAGAAACTCTGACAGTTAAAGAAGTTACTACTTCAGCCTATGCCAGAGAAGCAGAGCTCAAAGAAAAGGGGCTTCAAGGAAATGGCAAATCAAATGTCGAAGGCTTAGTGGTTGAAAGAGGAAGGTCTGATAAGCGGTCATCCAACAATTCGAAAGTCAAAGGCAAAGACAAGGACAATAAGTCTAAGTCCAAGGAAGAGACTCAAAGCAAACCACGAGAATGCTGGTTTGTGGTAAGGAAGGTCACTTCAAAGCTGATTGTCCGAAGAAGAATCATAGAGCTAGTAGCTCCGCAAATGTTGTTCATGAAAGAGAGCAACCTATGATTCTAACTGCCACTGTGAAGTACACTAAGCATGGTTGGGTTCTTGACTCAAGCTGCACTTTTCATCACGCCAAACAAGGAGTTGGTGTTTGACATGGTGGAAATGGAAGGTGGAAATGTGTTGAGGGGAAACAACACGGTCAGTGAAGTCAAAGGAATTGGTAAGATAAAAAAGTTGAACCCAGACAACTCGGTTATTATCTTGACTGAAGTCAGATACATGCCATCAATGGGCAGAAATTTAATCTCCTATGGGCAGCTAGATAAGAATGGCTGTAAGTATGAAGGGGAAGAATTCAAGGTCTCATTCTACAAGAAAGAAAAAAGAGTAATCTCTGGAAAGTACCGTAACGGGCTCTACTATCTGGAGGGAAAGGTTGTCAAAGATGAGGCAGCTGTGGCAAGAACATAAGTGAACATGACCAACAAATGGAATTCAAGGTCTAGTCACATTAGTCTAAAGAATATGAATTTTCTGGTCAAAGAAGGGTATTTGAATGGAAAAGAAGTTCGTACTCTAGAATTCTGTAAGGAGTGTGTACTCAGAAAAGCCCATAAGCAAGCATTCCCTTCGGCAAAGCATACATCTAAGGAAATCTGGAATATGTTCACAGTGACTTGTGGGGTTCATCTTCGGATGCAGAAAGCTTATCTGGTTGTAAGACCTTTCTTACGTTCATTGATGACAATTCTAGAAAGGTCTGGATAAGGTTCTTAAGAGGCAAGGATGAAGTGTTCAAAAAAAATTTTGGAATGGAAAACACTTGTGGAGAACCAAACAAGCAAGAACATGAAATGCCTAAGGACCAATAATGGACTAGAGTTTTGCAACATAAAAATGGATAACATCTGCAAGAGTTCAGGGATTAAGCGACACAGAACGTGCGCATATACACCACAGAAAATGGCATATATGAGAGGATGAATCGTACAATTGCAGACAGGATCAGATGTATGTTGGCAGAGGCAGAGCTTGAGAAAAGGTTTTGGGCTGAGGCAGCATCGACAACAGTATACTTAATAAACAGGACTCCTAGTGCAGCTTTTGAGTTTAAGATACCTGAGGAAGTTTGGTAAGGAAGGAAAGTTGATTTTGATTATCTTAGAAGGTTTGGATGTGTCGCATATGTTCACGTGGTTCAGGATAAGATGAGCCTGAGGGCTATAAAAGGGATCTTCATGGGGTACCCACAAGGAACAAAAGGGTACCGTGTGTGGTTACCGATGAAGAGAAGTCAACTATCAGCTGAAATGTGATTTTTGATGAGGGTCAGTTGTTCATGAAATCAGGAAAAGCTGAATCAAAGAAAGTAACATTCAGTACAGATCTGGTTGAGGGTCAGTCTTCTAGCAGGAAAAGTCAGAGTGTTACAGGGAATATCAGTCAAGGTGGAGTAGTTTCAGAAAGTGGAAAGGAGTCAGATAGTGAAGGGGAAGTTAGTGAGACTGATCAGTCACAGGACTTGGATAACTAATTACTCGCACGGGACAGAGTTAGACAAACGTCTAAACCTCCTCCTATTTTTGAAAGCGGTAAGGCATATGCGTTAGTTAGTGCAGCTGATTTTGAAACGTGTGAGCCAAGAACTGTTCTAGAAGCTATGAACAGCAAGGATTGGTTCAAGTGGAAATGTGTTATGGGTGAGGAAAAGGCTTCTCTGGATAAAAACTGTACGGGGAATGCGGTTGGTTCGAAATGGATTTTCAAGCTTAAGGAAGGCATTCCAGGAGTTGAGGAACCAAGGTATAAGGCTCGGTTGGTTGCTAAGGGTTTCACTCAAGTGGAAGGTGTTGACTACAATGAAATATTTGCTCCGGTTGTTAAACACGTATCAATCCAGATTATTCTATCATATGTTGTTAACTATGACACAAAGCTTGAGCAACTAGACGTGAAGACAGCTTTCCTCCATGGAGTGTTGGATGAAACTATCTACATGGAACAACCAGAGGATTTTATAAAGAAAGGGGATAAGGGCAAGGTGTGTTTTACTAAAGAAATCCCTTTACGGTTTAAAACAATCTCCTAGGCAATGGAATCAGCGGTTCGACAGTTTTATCAAGTCTCAGGATTTTACTCGATGCGTTAAAGATCAGTGTGTCTATCACAAAGGTTCACCGGTTGATGATGGGATTTATCTACTGCTATATGTGGACGATATGTTGATTGTAGCTAAGAGTGTTGAGCAGATAAAAGAGCTGAAAGGAAGTTTAAAGTATGAGTTCTATATGAAAGACTTAGGGCCAGCTTCTAGAATTCTGGGAATGAACATTGTTTGCGATCAGAAAAATGGAATTCTGAAGCTTTCTCAGGAGAAGTACATCAAACAAGTTCTAAAGTCTTTTAATATGATTGAAAGTCGACCAGTTGTCACTCCGGTTAACTCTTAGTTCAAGTTAAAGAGCTTAACAGATGAGGAATGGGATAAAGAATCATCTCACATAGATAAATTCCCTTATGCGAGTGCTGTGGTATCAACAACTTTATCTAAGGACCTAGAGAATTCTAACTGTTGTTGGCCCTAGAAAATCGCAGACAAGCATTATAGATTGGGTTTGATATGTTCACAATTCTCCAGTACATCTACTTTTGCAGGTAATGAATAAATTACTCACCAATGTTTCTTCTAGCAACCTAGCAACTGTCGTTGTCTAAGTTAAACCTAATATCATAAAATCAAGTGATCAAATCGATTTAAGCCTTAAGAACAACAAGGGTGAAGACATCGATTGATTAGCCTATTTGTGATTAACCCTAGATCATGAATTCCTTTGAAAACCTTAACCTAACTATGAGATCTACTCAGACATAATGAAAGAAGAAAGCAAAACAATAGAATAAAAAGACTGCATCGATATTAAAATAAAAGAATAGGGTTCAGAAATCTTCTCAGAATTGTAGCTTGAGATCTTCTCCCTTACAAAAGAATTCCTAGGTATTGAAAATCTAAAAGCCAAAAGCAAAAGATAAAAAGATAATAAAACCTAAGACTAAGAAGAGTATTTATATTAGGAGAGATAGGCGGCTGGGAGGTGGCTGCACCCTTAAAAGTCGGTGGCCCTGATTAGGTTAAGTTCCTTCTTTTTATTTTTCCGCGGCGAGCAGGTGCTCGTTTGGTGGCCGAAATTCGCGAGCATGTGCTCGCCGATTGGAGTTGGTGCAGGATTTTCCTTCTTTTCTTCAATTCTTGTTCTTTTCTTTTCAAAAGGCTTCAACTGCTCCAAATCCAATAACACCTCCAAAGCTACCTAAAATCTCCTGAAATAAACTCAAAAACTCTAAAAAGTAATTAGATACTAAGGTTAGTATGGGTCAAAATCCCAACATATCAATTCTCCCAGACTTAGACCTTTGTTTGTCCTCAAACAAACTAAAGCTTAAGCCCGTGAGATCGATTTGAAAACAGGGATCTCACCCTCTCAATCAGAATAATTGCACCAACTGCTTAGACCTGTAATCCACATTCTTCATGAACCAATCCAAAAATCGACCACCATGTACTTCTCCTTAGCCACATCGCAGTTTTTCCAGATTAACTCCACAAAATCTCAACTTCTTCCACTATCATTCATTGCATAGAGACTAACAATGCTTCCAATGCCAAGAACCTTATATACTCTTTCCCATTCTATACCTCGACAAATACAACCATGTAATCCACCTATTTGGTACTCTTTCTCTCCCCAAGACTTATTCTTTTCTCATACTCTACAATATCTTTTGATCATCTCCTTTTTTACGATCTTCTTTTTCTTTTTCTCTCTTTTTTTTATTGCAAAGGTGTGACGAATAATGGGGTCATGGGAAATTTTCCTCTCCCTCGTTTCCACCTTTGTGTTATCATTCCTTTCAAAGTAAAATAATGGGGTCATGGGAAATTTTCCTACCCCTTTACTCAAAAGAAAATCATCTCATCTTTTCATTTGTTTCTCAGGATATTTAGAATAAGGGAGAGGAGTGCCATAAGCTTTTCACAATAACTGCAGATGTCAGGTGTGAATGAGAGAATCAAGCTCGTTGATCACCAGCTAACAATTGAAAGATCTCCGTAAATAGCTCAGGTCTGTAAAATCGCAGGAAATATGGGTGTTTCTAGTGGACTGGTCAGACTTTGGATTTTTCATTAGTCTTAACTGAATGGATCCTAAAGATATGGTCACTAAGTAAAAACAGCCAGCTCAACATTCTAAGAGATAGTTCATAAATCCTAATCAAAATTTTGACCCAATAAAACAGACTGACTCTAAATGAAATAACAAAAGACTCAAAAACACAAAGCAAAGTAAGATTCAAGGTACGAACCTCCCCCAGACTTACTTCACACCATCTCGGTGTGAGAATAAGCTAGAGAAAGCTCCAAGAAAACTTACCTGGGTCGGCAGGAAGAGCACCATGGCGGAGCAGGTGCTCCGGAACAGAAGTGGGTGCTCGCCTCTTTTTCTCGCCCTCCCTTCCATTTTTTTTTATCTGAAACGAAGAAAACTAAAACCAAAAATCAAAAGCAATAGAAAATAAAATAGGGAGAAACACTTACTAGTGGGTTGCCTCCCACTCGATGCTTGGTTTAAGTCACTGGTGAGCTGATTAGGCTTGAGGAGGGTCGCTTAAGGGAACGGATTACCCTTGTTCGACAGATGAATCAATGAGATATGGCTTCAGACGCTGACCGTTGACAACGAATTCTATCCCCTTGTCGTCCAGTAACACCACAGCTCCATAAGGTCGTACTTCCTTGATTGAAAAAGGGCCAGACCATCGTGATCGCAACTTCCCGGGAAACAGCTTCAGCCGAGAGTTGAAGAGTAGAACTTGGTCATTGGGAGCAAAGTTCCTGGCGAGAATGCGCTTGTCATGATAGGCTTTGGTGCGCTCCTTGTATATCTTCGAGTTTTCATAGGCGAGATGCCTAATCTCCTGGAGCTCATGTAACTGCATCATACACCGCTCTGAAGCTGGTTTGATGTCATAGTTGAGAAGCTTAACCGCCCACGCGACTTTGAACTCGATCTCAACGGGGAGGTGACAAGCCTTGCCGTAGATTAGGTGGAATGGTGTGGTTCTGAGTGGCGTTTTGTAAGCAGTCCGGTAAGCCCATAGAGCATCGTCTAGCTTGGAAGCCCAATCCTTCCGATTTGTGCCCACAGTCTTCTGAAGGATGCTCTTGATTTTGCGGTCAGAAATCTCAACTTGCCCACTCATTTGCGGATGGTAAGGTGGGGCTAAACCTAGGGAAAATGATGGATTTGAACATCTTGATCACCACTCTTGCATCGTTTGTGGGACTCGCCAATGCCTCAACAAATTTAGATACATAATCCACCGCCACAAGTATATACTCATTCCTGAAAGAAGATGGGAATGGTCCGATAAAATCGATGCCCCATACGTCAAAGACCTCTACTTCGAGAATGAAGTTCTGTGGCATCTCGTTGCGCTTGCTGATGTTGCCCTGTCGCTGGCATGAATCACATCTAGAGATGAAACGCTGAGCATCTTTAAACATCGTAGGCCACCAATATCCAGCTTGCAGAACCTTGGAGACCGTCTTGAAAGTGGCGAAGTGTCCGGCATAGGAAGAGCCGTGACAGTGAAACAGAATCTCGGGAAACTCCTCGTCAGCTACGCATCATCTGAATAGGCCATATGGGCAATGCTTGTATAGGTACGGCTCATCCCAGAAGTAGTGGCGGATATCCTTAAAGAATTTCTTCTTTTTGTTACTCACAAAACCATGTGGTTCCAGATCAGCAGCTAGATAATTCGCAATCTCGCCAAACCAAGGTATTTGAGGACGTTGGCAGCTTCCGATTTGGTTGCAGAATTCGGGCTGAGCAGGTGCTCGCTGGGCGGGAGCATGTGCTTCCTTGGCTTGGTGAACACCGATCGAGTAGATCTGTTCTTCAAGGAGGCTGTCATCAAGAGGGACATCTTCTTTAATTCGTAATCGAGACAAATGGTCGGCAGCTCCATTATCTATCCCTTTCTTATCCTTAATCTCAAGGTCAAATTCTTGTAAGAGAAGTATCCACCTAAGTAGCCGCGGTTTGGCATCCTTCTTTGTCAAGAGGTACTTGAGCGCTGCATGATCTATATGAACTATGACCTTCGATCCAACGAGATAGGACCAGAACTTCTCAAAGGCGAAGACAACAGCTAGAAGCTCCTTTTCTGTTGTGGCGTATTTGCACTGGGCTTCATCTAGGGTGCGACTGGTGTAGTAGATAACGTGGAGCTTCTTATCCTTCCGCTGGCCCAGGACTGCACCAACTGCATAGTCACTCGGATCCGTCATAACCTCGAAGGGTAAGCTCCAATCTGGTGGTTGCACAATGGGTGCGCTGACCAATGCTCCTTTGATCGTTTGAAAAGCTTCGAGACATGCATCATCGAATTCGAACTTCACCTCCTTGCACAACAGCCTCGTGAGGGGTCTAGCTATCTTTGAAAAATCCTTGATGAACTGGCGGTAGAAACCTGCATGCCCCAGAAAACTGCGGATCCCCTTGACAGAAGTAGGCGGTTGTAGATTCATCATGACCTCGATCTTGGCTTTGTCCACTTCGATACCATCCTCTGATATGCGGTGTCCAAGTACAATTCCATTCCTAACCATGAAGTGGCACTTTTCCCAGTTTAGAACAAGATGTTTCTCCTCACAGCGCTGAAGTACCCTGCACAGATTGGACAAACAGTTAGAGAAAGAGCTCCCATACACCGAGAAGTCATCCATGAACACCTCCATAATGTCTTCAATCAAGTCCGTAAAGATGGACATCATGCATCGTTGGAAGGTTGCTGGGGCATTGCATAAGCCGAATGGCATGCACCGGTAGGCAAAAGTGCGGTAGGGACATGTGAATGTCGTCTTTTCCTGATCGTCCAGGTGGATATGTATCTGAAAGAAACCTGAATAACCATCTAGAAAGCAGTAGTATGGATGGTTAGCAAGTCTTTCAAGCATCTTATCAATAAAGGGCAAAGGAAAGTGATCCTTGCTAGTTGCAGCATTCAGTTTGCGATAATCTATGCACATCCTATGGCCGGTTATTGTCCTAGTTGGTATCAGTTCATCCCTATCATTCTTGACTACAGTGATTCCGCCTTTCTTAGGAACTACATGAACAGGACTAACCCAAGTACTATCAGAAATAGCATAAATCAGACCAGCCTCTAGAAGTTTCATTATCTCCTTCTTAACGACATCTTTTAGATTAGGGTTTAACCTCCTCTGATGTTCGCTAGAGTTCATCGATTCATCTTCTAGATGTATCCTATGCATGCAAAGATCAGGAGAGATGTCAGTGATATCATCAAGTGAATACCCTATAGCCTTTCTATACTTTCTAAGCTCACATAAAAGTAAGGCTACCTCCACATTATTCAAATCAGCATTCACAATCACCGGGTAAATAGAGTTCGTTCCAATGAATGCATACCTCAGCCCGGCTGGTAGAGTTTTAAGCTCCAATTTAGGAGCTTTCAACTCGTTCCAGGGGCTGTCTATCGGATCAAGTGGCGGAGCAGGTGCTCGCGGAATCGGAGCGGGTGCTCCGTCTATTTCTGCCGAGTTCTCCTCATCTTCTAAGCTCGTGTACGCCACCATCTGCTCCATTCGCCGGCTGGAATCTTGCATCTTGGCAAAGCTGTCGGCGTCTTCACTCATGGAACCATGCTCTCGTTCGGCTAGGGTTAAGGCGGTTTCAAGAGGATCTGGGCAAAGGATTTCTTCAGCTGCCTCATCAAAAACATCATCCGCACCTTCCACCGTGAAGGTCTATCCATCCATCATTGGCTTCTTCAGCAACTTGTTCATTTCGAGGGTCATCACCATATCACCCAATTGAAGATCAATCACTCCATTCCGGACATCAATAAGTGCACCAGCTGTGCAAAGGAACGGTCGGCCAAGGATGAGGGGATCTTTCGATTCTTCCTCGAGTTCCAATACCACGAAGTCGGTAGGGATCAAAGTGTTTCCAATCCGCACGTGTAAATCCTCCAAAACGCCCTTGGGTAACTTAGTGGACCTATCAGCAAAAACCAACGAAATTCGTGTGGGTTTAAACTTTGTGAAACCCAAACGTTTAGCCACCGAATAGGGCATGAGGTTCACGCTAGAACCAAGATCGCCGCGAGAGCAAGCGAAAGTCATAGGACCAATCATGATGGATAAGACAAATCGCCCAGGATCGCCTCTTTTTTTTAACACCTTGTTTTGCAGTACAGCACTGCATTCCTTCGAGACCGCCATTACTTTCTCTTCCTCAACGACTTTACCAGAGACCAGAGTCTTCATGTACCTCTTCAGGGCAGGTATCATCTGGACAGCATCCGCGAGAGTTAGCTTGACGGTTGGGTCCCTGAGCATCTCCCTGCACTTAGCATCCTCCAAGTATTTGCGTTACTTCTTAAGTGGTACGGGGTAAGGAACCTTAGGCTTGTACACCCTCTCCGGGGTCGCTGTAGGTTTCGGCGCGAAAGTGGATGGTGAAGTCTATTCGAGCACGTGCTCCGCGGATTCGCTGGGTTGCTCCTCCGTATCGTCTTCTAGAACATCGAAGGGTGAAGATGATGTTCCGGCGTATGTTGGGCGGTTGCTCAATTCACCCTTTTCCTGGATACGATGATCTCCGCCGAGCAGGTGCTGCTGGGTGAGAGCACGTGCTCCGTCACTGCCTCTTTTCCTTTGTCCGTTCTCGATGTTGTTGTCGAGTTCAATGTCTTGCCTCTCCTTAGTTCAATAGCATTGACAAACTCCTTCCATGCTTCAACTTTTCCAGGCAGGGTCCCTGGTGTCCTTTTTATGGACTCAGCAGTCTGAGCAATCTGAATGTCAAGTTGCTTCATGTGGGTCCATACAGCTTCATACTTTCCGTTGAGGTCCACGTACATCGTATCAACCTTAGCATTGATCTCGGCTGCTGCTTTCTGCTGACCTGCCAGAAGTTGTTGCATCATGTTCTTCAGCTCGTCTTGGGAGCCGGTTGCTGAAGATGGAGGCTGCGGATGTGGAAACGGCTGAGATTGCGTGTTCATGAAGGGCTGCCTTTGTTGATTTCCTCCTTGGAATCGGTTCTGATTAGGAACGAATGGCCGGTTCTGGTAGTTGTTAGGGTAGCTCTTTTGAAAACCCATTTGTGGCTGATTTCCTTGCTTAGGATAAACTTGATCTTGTGGATTCTCCACATTGGTGCTCCTATAGGACAGGTTCGGATGAGTGGTAAAACCTTGGTTGCTGAAACCGCGGTTCTGTCCGAAACCTTGTCCGGTCACATAGTTCACTTCCATCTGATCGTTTCCGCCTTCTTCCCCAAAGACCTGAGACAGAGGCTCATCTCCATTCTCATCAACGAAGTGAACCGATTTCTGGTTCCCCTTCAGCAGAAGGTTTACCTTAGCCATGAGCTCATCGATTTTCTTGGAGTCTACACTGTTGACCTTCTTCCTGTCGTACTCTGGGTTTTTGTTGCTGGAACTTGCGGCTAGGTTCTCAATCAGCTCTAGAGCTCCTTCCTTCAATCAGCTCTACAGGAACTTGAGGGCATTCCTGTAGTCCCATTCTACTCCGTCGTAGAAGGTGCTGAGCATCTGCTCGTCGCTAAAGCCGTGGTGAGGGCACTCACGCTTATACTCTTTGAATCTCTCCCATGCTTCATTGAAGGACTCGCCAGGATGTTGCTCGAAGGAGGATATCTTGTTCCTGAAGGCTGCGGTTTTAGACTTGGTGTAGAATTTGTTCAAGAAAGCTGATCTTGCATCAGCCCAAGTCGGTAGAGAACCTGGTGGTAAAGACTTTAACCACCGTGATGCTTTTCCCGCAAGAGAGAAGGGGAAAAGCTTGCACTTCAAGAAATCTGGAGGCACACCATTAAAGAAATCCCTTTACGGTTTAAAACAATCTCCTAGGCAATGGAATCAGCGGTTCGACAGTTTTATCAAGTCTCAGGATTTTACTCGATGCGTTAAAGATCAGTGTGTCTATCACAAAGGTTCACCAGCTGATGATGGGATTTATCTACTGCTATATGTGGACGATATGTTGATTGTAGCTAAGAGTGTTGAGCAGATAAAAGAGCTGAAAGGAAGTTTAAAGTATGAGTTCGAGATGAAAGACTTAGGGCCAGCTTCTAGAATTCTGGGAATGAACATTGTTTGCGATCAGAAAAATGGAATTCTGAAGCTTTCTCAGGAGAAGTACATCAAAAAAGTTCTAAAGTCTTTTAACATGAATGAAAGTCGACCAGTTGTCACTCCGGTTAACTCTCAGTTCAAGTTAAAGAGCTTAACAGATGAGGAATGGGATAAAGAATCATCTCACATAGATAAAATCCTTATCTGAGTGCTGTGGGGAGCTTGATGTACGCAATGGTGGGCTCTAGGCCAGATTTGGCTTTTGCAGTTGGTTTGGTTAGCAGGTTTATGTCTAAGCCTAGCTGAGAGCATTGGGATGCAGTAAAGTGAATTATGCGGTATCTATAGGGAGCATCAAAGAGTTGCTTAACTTTCTCAAAGTCCGGACACTTTGAGATAGAAGGTTTTAGTGATTCGAATTATGCAACAGACTTCGATAAGCGAAGGTCAGTTACTGGATATGGTTTTAAGGTTGGAGGAAATATGGTTAGCTGGAGGTCATCACTGCAGCATGTGGTGTGTTGTGTACCACAGAGGCTGAGAACATGGCGTTGTTGATGTACGAGTTTTAAACCCTGTTTTCATACTGCATGTGCACAGAAAATCGTAGTAGTACTTAGGGGTCGATCCCACGAAGACCAAGCTTTACACTATGGTTCAATAAACTAAACTAAAAGCTAAGACAATTCGAATTAGGTTTAGTTTCGTAAATAGCAAGCAAAAGAAATAAATCGGTTGTGAAGCAATTAAAAACAAGAGTTAGGTCAAGGCAATTCATGAATGAAAGTCGACCAGTTGTCACTCCGGTTAACTCTCAGTTCATGTTAAAGAGCTTAACATATGAGGAATGGGATAAAGAATCATCTCACATAGATAAAATCCCTTATGCGAGTGCTGTGGGGAGCTTGATGTACGCAATGGTGGGCTCTAGGCCAGATTTGGCTTTTGCAGTTGGTTTGGTTAGCAGGTTTATGTCTAAGCCTATCTGAGAGCATTGGGATGCAGTAAAGTGAATTCTGCGGTATCTATAGGGACCATCAAAGAGTTGCTTAACTTTCTCAAAGTCCGGACACTTTGAGATAGAAGGTTTTAGTGATTTGAATTATGCAACAGACTTCGATAAGCGAAGGTCAGTTACTGGATATGGTTTTAAGGTTGGAGGAAATATGGTTAGCTGGAGGTCATCACTGCAGCATGTGGTGTGTTGTGTACCACAGAGGCTGAGAACATGGCGTTGTTGATGTACGAGTTTTAAACCCTGTTTTCATAGTGCAAGTGCACAACAAATCGTAGTAGTACTTAGGGGTCGATCCCACGAAGACCAAGCTTTACACTATGGTTCAATAAGCTAAACTAAAAGCTAAGACAATTCGAATTAGGTTTAGTTTGGTAAATAGCAAGCAAAAGAAATAAATCGGTTGTGAAGCAATTAAAAACAAGCGTTAGGTCAAGGTAATTCGCAGGAGATTCAGAGCAAAGGTTAAACAACTATTCAGGCACAATTCCGCAAAGGTCTAGAACTCAAACATAAACATAATATCAATCCACGGTCGTGGTATCAACAACTTTATCTAAGGACCTAGAGAATTCTAACTGTTGTTGGCCCTAGAAAATCGCAGACAAGCATTATAGATTGGGTTTGATATGTTCACAATTCTCCAGTACATCTACTTTTGCAGGTAATGAATAAATTACTCACCAATGTTTCTTCTAGCAACCTAGCAACTGTCATTGTCTAAGTTAAACCTAATATCATAAAATCAAGTGATCAATCGATTTAAGCCTTAAGAACAACAAGGGTGAAGACATCGATTGATTAGCCTATTTGTGATTAACCCTAGATCATGAATTCCTTTGAAAACCTTAACCTAACTATGAGATCTACTCAGACATAATGAAAGAAGAAAGCAAAACAATAGAATAAAAAGACTGCATCGATATTAAAATAAAAGAATAGGGTTCAGAAATCTTCTCAGAATTGTAGCTTGAGATCTTCTCCCTTACAAAAGAATTCCTAGGTATTGAAAATCTAAAAGCCAAAAGCAAAAGATAAAAAGATAATAAAACCTAAGACTAAGAAGAGTATTTATATTAGGAGAGATAGGCGGCTGGGAGGTGGCTGCACCCTTAAAAGTCGGTGGCCCTGATTAGGTTAAGTTCCTTCTTTTTATTTTTCCGCGGCGAGCAGGTGCTCGTTTGGTGGCCGAAATTCGCGAGCATGTGCTCGCCGATTGGAGTTGGTGATACTTTGCAGGATTTTCCTTCTTTTCTTCAATTCTTGTTCTTTTCTTTTCAAAAGGCTTCAACTGCTCCAAACTCCAATAACAGCTCCAAAGCTACCTAAAATCTCCTGAAATAAACTCAAAAACTCTAAAAAGTAATTAGATACTAAGGTTAGTATGGGTCAAAATCCCAACATATCAGTTATCAGAAACAACGAAAGAGGGATTTTGGTTAAGAGAGTTTTGCAGTGAGTTGGGATTCAGTTCAGAGTTTTTTAATTTACATTGTGACTCACAAAGTGCAATTTGCTTGCCTAAAAACTCAGTTCATCATGACAGGACTAAGCATGTGGCTACAAAGATTCATTTCATCCGAGATATCCTAGAGGAAGGCCTAGTCAAAGTTCTAAAGATTCACACTACTCTAAATCATGCAGACATGTTAACCTAAAGCTTACCCGGTAATGCGTTTGAGAAGTGCCTCGTAACGCTTAAAATCCTCCCAGCCTGATTTGTGGCGGACATACGCGGCGAGGACTCTATCGATTTGGCCATCTCGTCCGGTACATGCAACAAGAGGCAGAGTCAAATGGTCAGTTTGATCCGGTAAAGTCTCAAGTTAATAAAAGGGATCGACAAAAGGAAGAGATCAAAGAGGCGGTAAGAATGTTGTTACCTGATATCGGGAGGCAGCTGTTCATAGTCTCGGATTTCTTCAGGACCTGGTAAAAGGTTGGGTAAAAGAACTTAGTCATCAACTTCGAGGTTCAGTAAGGGGTTGAGATCTGCTGAGAAGAAAAGAGGTTCAGGTTTCATGAGGCTTACTGAGTTCTGCCGAGAAGTCTATAGGCGGTGATGACGGAGGGAGTGTGAGTGTCGGAGATGTTGGTCGCTCTAGCTCGGTGATGAGCAAAGCTTCCGGTGATTCACTCGGCGGTGTAGCTTGAAGCGAATCAGCTTCCATCGGTCGGACAGTGACTGTGAGAGTTCTGTCGCAACTAAGGTTTGGCGGATGAGTCGAGGGAAGTCTAAAGTCGACAAAAGTGGAGATTTGTGAAGTGTTGTCGTTTTAGCCTTGGGCTCGTTCATTCATTTAATTCAGTTTTATCAATGGCTTATTGGGCCAGGTGATTTGAGAATAAGCCCAACAGAAAGGTTGTTACAAAAGGATGAGATCATGTTATCTTCTCAAATCATCCTAAACAGAAAAGAGAGAGACGAAGCTGAAAACTCAGAGTACGAGAGAAAGGGTGATCTAAGAAGAAGGTGCTCTTCGGGATTCTCAGGTGTTTCAAAAAGTTCAACTCGTCGTAGCTCGGTCCCGGTTCTTCGCCATGTTCTCGCGTTGGAATCTGTTCAGGTTCAAGAGCTTCGATTTCATGTACCTTGTAACAAAAGAAACTGTGTTAGTTTCGGATTTTGCCATTGATAATGATAGTGGAAGCATAAAGGTTTAGTTTGTGGGAACCGAAATTCACACAATCGATTTTGTAAAGTAAATTGGGGGATTCCGAGATTTCTGGGAAGAACTCCAGAAAAGAGATCGTAAAAGAATTTTATTGACTTGTTGTCGAATAAGACTTTTCGTACAATGTTCGCAAGCAAAAGAGCAAGACTAAACCCTAAGCCGTAAAGTACGAGAAGTAGGGATGGTTTGAAAGTGAGTATAAAGATGTATATTTATACTATGTAGTCTAGGGTCTATCTACCTCGTCTTAGCGATGTGGGACGTTGAGAAGTCCTTCTCCAGCCTCCGACTTTGACCTAAGGCGGCGCGGCCTGCGAGCTTGTCTCCTCCAGTCCTGCCCGATTGTATATTTCGGTCCAGCTTGTCTTTGTGCCTTCGGTTCGATCCTTCCTTCGGTTTAATCGTGGCTTGATGTCTTGATTTCGGTTGTATACGTAAAATCCTAGATGTTTTCATATAACTTGAACAGCACGAAGTTTTCCGTAAAACGACATGAAGTTTTACGAGAACGGCACGATGTTTCGGAAGGAACCTGCGATTTCTCGATGTTTTTATTTTGGATTCTTCGTACGAAACGTATTTTCCGCTTGGAGTTTCCGTAATCCTTCTCGGAAAATACGAAGTCGATTTCCAATGATTGGAAGAGAGTTATGAAGTCAGCTCGGGAATGTTGATCAACTGTTTCTGAAGTCAGGATCAGGCTAAGCCAAGATCAACATTCCAGCTCGGCCAAAGTCTTGGCTCAGAGAATACGCAAAGATACAAATTATACGAGGCTCGTAGAAAACTCAGTTCGGCAGATTTCAACAAGATGGTGCCGAGCTGAATGACATGGGTTCAGCTCGGCACGTTTTTGAGCAAAGTGTGCCGAGCTGAATGCCATGAGTTCAGCTCGGCATGTTCTTGATGTGAAGGTGCCGAGCTGAATGTTACGGGTTCAGCTCGGCACGCTTTGGCCATGAAGGTGCCGAGCCAGAGGCTGCCAAGCTGAATGCCATGATTCCAGCTCGACACAGTGTTCGACATTTCAGCTAGACATGTTTTATTTACGGGAAAAGTCATTTTCTCGTATAAGCTGATTCAGACAGTTTACGTACATTTTTAGCTCGACAATGCACGGTCCAGCTCGGCATTGCCTAGCTGAGTGTAGGTTGGCACGTTGGGGAAGAGGTCAGGTCGGCACCTCTTTGGAAGGTCCGGGTCGACACCCTGGAAAGACTCCAGGCCGCGGCACCTTAGATGGATTCCAGGTCGGCACCTTTTTTGGCTTAACCAGTTTCTGCAGAGATCAGCTTGGCCAGTTTCTGCAAAGATCAACTTGGCCGCGCTGGTTTTTCCCGAAAACTTATGGTTTATATGAATACGGGAGTTAACTTGGAACTCTGTATTTTCCGATACGTGGATTCTCTTCGATGTTTAGGCATTTCTAGCCGTTAATCTCGAGAGTGCGAGTTTTTACCCCAACAGTTAGCCCCCCAGCTCATTAGTCTTGGTCTAGATGACAATGACGTTAAAGTTATGTCAATACGAGGTTAAGGGCTAGAATGTTGACAAGTAGATAACTCGACTTTCGTTTCGGCAGCTCTATAATTTTTATCGGGACGAAGTCGGTTTCGAAAAATGTGTTTTCGAGTGAGTCGAGATTAAGACTGCTTCGGGAAATGTTTTTTCGTAAGTCTTAGCCCTCTTGTTTTTTTTTTGTTTCTGCCGAGCTCAACGTTTGGCTGGGCAGAAGTTTCCGTGCTGAGCTGAACATGAAGCTCGACAGAGAGTTTTCTGCCAAACTGAAAGTTCAGCTTGGCGAGAGACGTGGTGCCGAGCTGGACATGCAGCTTTGGCAATGAGTGCTGTGCCGAGCTGAATGTTCAGCTTGGCGAATGGTGCTGTGCCGAGCTGAACGTGCAGCACGACAAGGAGCTCTTCCTTCTCTCTTCTTTCTCTCTCTAGAACCCTTGTTTTTGTTCCTTTGAGAAAATTGAGAAGGAATGTCTGCGGAACCACCGAACTGGTTTGGCTGCGGTGAGTATCCGAGTGATGATGACAGGAACATTCCAGTCCATGTGAAAACTGAAACGGTCTGTTATGATTATGGATCACTTGATGGCGCTGAGGGCTCTTTTCATTCTTCTGCAGCGACCTAGGTGCTTGAGCAGGTCGTTGTGACTTCCCCCGTTATGGACGAAGCGTTCATAAAGGAAGAGTTTGGAAATGTTACCGCCGAAGAAGCGCGTAAACTATGGGGATATTCCTTCGGGTGGTTTGCATCTCCGAAGAAGAAAAAGGCTTCTTCCAAGAAGACGAGGAAGAAGAAGAAGGATCACGTCCCGGGAACTTCTCTATCCACCGAGGAATCCCTATAAGAGCTGAGAACTTCTTGTCAGGTTCCTGATGAGGTCGAGTTTATCATTCCGGATGATGACGATTGAGTCGAGCATCCTCCTTCGGGTTACTTCTCAATGTATAAATGTTTCGTCAAGCAATGTCTCCTCTGGTTTCCGATACATGCGCTCATCCTCCGATTCCTTATGAAGCACAACCTGGCTCTTTCCCAGATCTCGATCTGGGGGCTGCGCCACTTGGTCGGGGTGACGTTAGAAATGATCCTGCATTTGATGGAAATGTTCGGGTTTAGGAAGTCCCCGGGTGACATATCCTACTACATTTGAGAAAGCCTTGGGGTTCTATCATAAAAGTTTTGGGGTTCGAGAAAGCCCCAGCAAAAATAATGTATGGAAGGACTATTTCTTCTACGTTTGTATTGACGAGAGTTCGATCTATCCACGTTTTGGGTTCGAGACGCAGACCGAGTGGTCACTTGTTGGTAGTTTGTTTTGGCGGTTTCGTGGGTTTTTCACTTTCTTACTTTTCACTTGTTGCGCCCATCTGACGATTTCATTTTTGTGCAGATCGTCATTTCCTTGCGAAGTTTCCGCTGGATATTGTTGAAGTCACTCAGCTACTTCAGTCGGAAAAGACTCATTGGAAGCAAGAATTTTTGTTAGAAAGGGTTCAGCAAGCTCGAGCTTTGCCTAACGGGAAACCCTTCATTGAAAAAAATCCGAACTTTGGGATGAATTCGAACAGTTCATGAACTAGTCGATCCCTCGACAGACGAATTCGAGACGGACGACGTTCCCCTAGTGCTGAGACCTCCACGGGCTCGCCGCACTTCGGTCGACAAAGGGAAGGGCGTCTTCAATGGGGATGTCGAGAAGACGAGCAAGTGTTCCTCTTGGAGACGCAATGCCGAAGACGACGGGCAGAAGCTTAGAAAGTGGGAATGGCATGAACATCCGAGTCTGGCAGGACTCTTGGCTCTCCTTGTCTAGCTGTACTAAACCGTTTGGTCCCCTCCAAATTGTTGAGTCCGACCTCAGGGTTTCTGACCTCCTCACTGATGACCTGAAACATTGGAATATTATAAGAATCCGAGAAATCCTTCCCATGCTAGAACCAGAGATACTTTGTATTCAGCCGAGCATCACAAACCAATAGGATGCTTATTGCTGGCATCATCTAAGTTCTGGTATCTACACAAAAAGCTCTGGATATCGAGCTGCTATAAAGAAGAAGACACAGGCGATCAACCCCACTACTTCCTCTCAAGCAAATGAGATAAACTGGTTTAAAGATGTATGTAATGGGAATTTCTCACTGAAACTAAAAGTTTTCATCTGGCAACATCTAAATAATGCTGTCCCGGTAAGCTCCTCCCTTGCTTCTCTTGGAATGCTGGTAGATGTATCATGTCGACGCTGTGGAGCTATGGAAACAGTTCATCACCTAATCTTCGAGTGTAAGACAGCTACGGAGGTATGGAAATTGCCTTCTTTCTATCACGAACCGAATGTAGCATCTAACTTGACCTTCGCAGATGGCGTAGTAGACTCCCGGACTTTCCATTGTCTTCCTCCATGTGGTGTATCATCCCCGCTCTTCCCCTGGATTTTTTGGTCATTGTGGACTGCACGCAATAAATTGATCTTCGAAGCAAAAGAACCCCCCTAGTGAGATCCTGCATAACGCAATTCGATTGGCCCGAGAATGGCTTCAAACCCAGGTGGCGTCCTCATCTTTCCTTCAACTGCAATCGATTATGCCTCCGAATCGGATCCCTGAAGATCCAAATGTAGTCACTGTACAAACCGATGCGGCTTGGTTGGCTTCCTCAAAGCAAGCGAGTGTTGCTTGGATCATTTCGAGAACGGATACCATTGTAATTGATCAAGGCTCGAGCCTAATTACTCACATACCTTCAGCTCTCATGGCGGAAGCCATAGCTATTAGGACGGCCATGCTCCACGCTGCATCACTCCGCCTCAATTCCATCCGCCTCAAATCTGACAGTCAGACGCTCTTTCGAGCTATTTAAAAAAAATCTTCGCATTAAGAACCTTTATGGTGTCCTAGCGAATATCAAATCCATCTCTTCTTCTTTTAAGTTTATTCAGTTCATCTATGTCTTTCGTAATGATAACTTTCCAGCTATTCGTTGGCCAAAGAGGCTTTGTACCAATCTCCCTCTATTGGGCATTTGTAGACTTTTGGGTTAATGAAATTCAGTTTGACAAAAAAAAAGGTTTAGAGTTTTGGATTTAGGGTTTACTATTTTGGATTTAGGGTTTAGTATTTTGGGATTAGGGTTTAGGTTTTAGTATTTAGGGTTTAGGGTTTAGGATTTAGGCTTTATGATTTAAGATTTAGTGTTCTGGGTTTAGGGTTTAGGATTTAGGTTTTAATGTTTAGGGTTTAGGGTTTAGTGTTTTGGATTTAGAGTTTAGTATTTTGTGTTTCGGGTTTATGGTTTAGAAATTAAACATTAATACCTAAAACCTAAACCCTAAATTCAAAACACTAAGCCCTAAACCCTAAATCTTACACCCTAAACCTTAAACCCAAAACACTAAGCCATAAACCCTAAACCCAAAACTTTTGAACCTAAACCCTAAATCCTAAAACACTAAACCCTGAACTCAAAATATTAAACCCTAAATCCAAAGAGTAAACCCTAAACCCAAAACTCTAAACCCTATACTATTTTTTGTTTTTTATTTATTTTAATATTATTAGTTTATTTGTTCTGCCAATAATTGAACTTTTTATTTATTTTGAATTTCTTTAACTTTGTTTTAATTATAACTAGATTAGGAAAAGATATATTTGAAATCTGAAATTGATAACCTGCATTAAAAAAATTTGCCTTAAAGTATTGAAAAACTATATTTTATAACTCGTAGTTGATAAATTCGAGAAACCTGTAGAAACAATTTTTCTAAATAAAAAATGATTCTAAAAATATATCTTAAATATATATTACTTCTTGGCCAACAAACATATTATATTACTTAATAAATATTTTAATGAATTAAATATAGAAAATTTTCAAATTTGTAAACCTTAAAAATGAAAACAATTTTATGTTAAAACTTAAATTTGTTCATACATAACCATACAGAATAATGTTATTAAGTAATTATTATATATTTTTATCTTAAAATGATTTTTTACATGTGCCAAAATTTCATAGACAAATTTGACACATGTTACGATTATATTTATTAATGCTTTTGAACATCAAATTTTATTTAATAAGATAAGATATTTGATTTTACTTTTTCTTTTATGAATTTGTAAAACTAAAATATCTTTTGTCCTTTATATTTTTGAAATTATAAAAACTCAAATATTATTTTGTCTGTCAACGAAAACTGATTGTAATTTTAATTTATTCAATTACAAAAACAAAATTTATACATAAAATCTGATTGACTCACTTGACATATATAATGATCATGTTAATCAGTAAATTTTAATAGTTTTTTTCTTTTACGTATTAGAACTCAATTTCTTTATTATTTTTTTGCTTTTCTGATTTTTTTATTTAATAAAAAACTAACTATAAGACATATAAAATATAATAATTAGTAATTATATTCCACTGGAATTTCTTGAAATTCGGCGTCAGTTAAAAAAAAGAAAAGAAAAACTGATTATAATTTTTATAATTTTTTTTTGACATCAATTTTTATAATTTAAAAAACATATTTTTTTTTCTTTATCGACAAAAACTGATTATAATTTTTCTTTTACTTAATTAGAAAAATAAAATTATTACATGTCAAAATTTGATTGACTCACTTGACATATTTTATAAATATGATCTTGTAAATTATGAAAAATCTAAGTTATTTATATAGACATCATAAATATTTGCAAGTTTTTTCAACAGGTAATGATCTTCTACTTAATTTTCATTTTTGTTGATTATATTTCTTTCATTTTTTTTTTGAAAAGCTTGAAATCCTTTTCTTTTTCAGTAAAATATTAATAAATCTATTTCCTTAGTTATCTTTATAATTAACCGAGCAATGAATATTTGTTTTGTAAGCTAAGTTCTTTATATAGACATCATAATATTTGCAAGCTTTTAAAAAGTAATAGTATTTTTCTTAATTTTTATTTTTATTGATTATATTTTTTTTTTGGTTGAAATGCTTAAATCCTTCTTTTTTTAATAAATATTAATAAGTCTATTGCTTTAGTTATCTTTAAAATTAAGCGAACAATGAATATTTTTGTATAATTTCCTTTTCAATTAATGTAAAGTACACCTGTCAGAAACCACGATAAGCATCACCCACTTTTTTAAACAACCCCACGTTGATAATTACATGAAACTTGCCCTACTTTGAATATTTGAGAAATCTCCCCATTTACAATTTAATGAATACAAATACCAACTTTTATGGTGGTATTTGATTTTTCTTTTTAATTTTTAAGTTTTAATTTCAAAAACTTAAATCAAAGCTTTTAAAATGAGAAAAGAAAAACATTAACTGAAATTTAAAAATTGAAATTTTCAATATCATTTTTTCATTTTATAAAGTGCACAACTTAACAAAAAAATTAGATCTCAATTTAAATAATTTTTAAAAGTTGAAAATCCTATTTCTTGGAAATATTCCAAAATTTTAAAATTTCAAAAATGTAAATTTTATATAAATAAGATGTATAAACCAAATAAATTTTCATATTTTTAATCATTTTCTTTAGTTTATTATTATTAAATTGTTTATAAAAAAATAAAATTCAAATCTCACATTTCTTAAATTTTTCTTGAATTCATATATATTCAATTTTTTCAATTCTTTAATACAACTAGGTTTTTCAATCATTCTACGCGTGAGGAACTTTTAATATAATTTTGTTAAAGTATATAATCAATAATATATAATCAATAAAATTTGTTGAAATATTATTTTTATATTTATAATAGTAACAATATATATATAATAACTAAATTTACATATTATCAATGAATAAGCAATTTAATAAAAAATTAAAATAAATTAGGTGACTAATATGTTAAATAAAAATAATATATAAATTGTTTATTCATTGATAATATGTAAATTTAGTTATTGATAATTTAATAAAAATTATAATTTGTCTTTTTAGTATATTTAACAACATTATTTTTTAAATTTATAGTTTATTTATTAATTATATATATTAAAATTTTAGTTTGTCTTTGAAAAGTTACTGATGATTATTAGTAGATCATATAATGCTTAAACTAAATGCAAACTTTCTAAAACATAATCCAATAACTTCTTTTACTTCACATCATATTTTTTCTCTTAAGGTATAAATGAACTCTCATTATTTTTTATTTTCTTTAGAAATCCATCAAATCTCTTAATTAAAATCGTAACTTCAATTTTTTTTTAAGTGGCTCTAAAGTCTAATCCTGAAAATAAAACTAACTTAGTCATTAGAATTATCTTCATGCTTTTCTTATAACTTTTTGTATAAAGTTAAAAAAACTTTGAATATTTTGGTAATATATGAAAGATTATTATAGATTATAATTAGATAATAAAAAATAAAGAATAACTAAATATTTTGAGTTCATTGTTACATTTAATCCAAAATTAAATGAAAGTAACAATAACTAAATCAGTTTGAAAAGCAAGCGAAGTGAAACTAATATTGTAAATTATAATGTTTCATAATCTAATATTAAGTTGATTTTTTTAATACAAATTTATAGATAATTTTATCTTATTATGTATTTTTGTATTAGAATTAAATTATAAAATTTAGAAAATTTCTTAATTTTAAAAGTTGATGTGGAATGATACTATTGGTTGTTTCAAATTTTAAATCCTATGTGCACACTTTCAATAGCATTTAGGGTCAACTTTTATATTTCAAATATTAAAAAGCTTAAATATATGATATTATTTTAAAATTATAGAAAACAAAAATCAACTAAAGCTTCAAAAAAACGAAACTTTTATAATTTCGAGATATATTTTTTCTTTGCAAATTTACAATCCCATATTGATTAATGAATTTTGTTATTTTTATCATCTTTCATGTTCATAATATTGTTTCAGAATTTTTAAAAAGTTCTAATAACTAAAAAAAATAGACAAAATATAATTAACTAATTTTGAATATTTAATTGGTCATTAAAAGCTAATATAGAAAAATTTAAAGGTATATAAAATCAATTTTTTTAGTAATATTTAATTGGTTAATTTAGTAAACTTAAAAGGTATATAATGTCAATCTTATTAGTATAAGATTCAAATAAAACTATTATCTTAACTAAGAAATAATCCTATAGATAATTTTTTATTATTATATATGATTTTTTTTTTGTCACTGATGTTTAAGATAATTCCCAATTCCTAATAGAAATTTATAGATATCTTTCTTACTTTCTCTATTTACTTTTAGTAGTCTTATATGTAATTATATTTATTATTTTATTTTATCACCAATATTTATTATAGGTTATATATAGTCAACTATATAATGAGACAATTAATTAGAATTATAAAAAATTTCTAATCCAATACTAAGTTGATTTTTTATTTAAAATAAATTATAAATAATTTCTTTATCTTATATATTTTATTAGAAAGTTTCCTAATTAAACATTAAGCTGTTTTTCTTAATATAAATTTATAGATATTTTTCTTATCTTATAATTAAATTGGAAAGTTACCTAATCTAATATTTACTTGATTTTTTTAATATATTTATAGATAATTTCCTTATCTTATGAATTTTTCTATTAATAATACAATTATAAAATTAGTAATTTTCTTGAACTTGAATAATGATGTGGAATAATACATAATACTATTGGTTGTTATAAATTATAAATACTAGGTGGACACTAAAATACTTTATAATTTTATATTGTTTTTGATATTCTTATATGTAGTTTTTTATAAATTTATTTTAATTATTTTCACCATTGTAATTATATAGAGTTAATTATACAAATGAGATAATTGTTTTAAATTAAAAACTTTCCTAATCTAATATTAAGTTTAATTTTTTTTCAATAAAAATTTATAGATAATTTCCCTAACTTATATTTCAAATTAAAAAGTTTCTTAATCTAATATTAATTTTTTTTTTAATATAAATTTATAGCTAATTTACTTATCTTATGGATTTTTCTATTAACAATACAATTATAAAATTTAAAAAATTTCTTCAATTTAAATGTTGATGTGGAATGTTATTATTGGTTATTTTAAAATTAAAATCTTATGTGGACACCCTTAGAGCACTATAATTTATACTTTTATATATTAATAGATAAGCCTCTGTGTGTAATAATCAATCAAAGTTATCATGTATTTTTACACACGATTTATTTTGTTTAAAAATTTATCAGTTTTATTACAGAATATAAATGTAACAAGATGAAAGAGATAACATGTTTAATAAACAATAATTTATCATTTATTAACTTTTTTTCCTATTTACGTACATGTTTTACATCTCAAGAATTTTTAGTTCATCTTATGATATGAATTATTAAAAGAGAAATTGCACTCCATATACAAAATAATTTATTAAATTAGGGATACAGATATGATACTGTGCATATTTTTTAAATACTAAAACACCCCTCTCTTGCTCAACTGAATTATCTTTTTGGCTTTCTCTCTCGCTCTCTTCGTTTCTCTCTCTTCAACTTCCTTCAACACTTCCACTGCTCTTGCCTCTTTCGTTAGCTCCCTTAAACCGAAGACTCTCGTTGATCAATGCTAACAATGCCGCCACGCAGTTTTCTTTCGCCGACGCGACGAACGACTCTCCGCCGTCGACTCCATTCTCTCCGCCCGTAACTTCCTTACGAGAATCGCGACTACGTTCGCATCAAGCATCGCCGATCAGCTCAGTTCCAACTTGGTTCAGGTGAAGCAGCGGCTCCAACACTCGGAAAACTCTTATCGTCGTCTTCTTTTCGTCTTCCAAAATCAAATTAAAAATCACCGGATACTACAATTATTAATCGGTTAACATCGTACTTAACATTACAATGGGGATACCACCGTCTTTTCTGCACTAATAATTCTCTGTGTAACCTAATTAAATAATTTTTCTCTGTGTCACCTAATAAAGAAATTGTCCGGACACAAAATATATGTATTGTTTGAAAATAATACTCTAAAATAGCACATTTTGATGTTTTTGTCAAAAAATAACACATGGTAGTGAAAATGACAAAAATAACATTCATTAAAGGGTTTAAAGAAAATTATATTCTAAAACAAACAATATTAAATTAGAATGTTCATTTTTAAATGTATTAGACTAATGAGTTTGGGTTAACAAATCATTAATTAAGATTTAGATTTTAAAATTTGGGGTTAATGTGACAGGATTGAGAATAAATGAACGAGTAGTAAGGGTATAATAGTGTTTTTTCTTTTTAATAAATGTTATTTTGTCATTTTTTTCATTGTAAGCTATTTTATGACAAAAATATAAAAGTGTGCTATTTCTGAGAATTGGCCTATTATTTATACTTATAAAATTCTATAATAATTTAAAATGTATTAAAATTTTATGAAAAATCCGGACGTAAAAAGGAAAAACCCTAATATAATATAAAAGAGGACAAGACATAGGTTTTAACATTTTATTTAATCAAACGTTAACCTAGCAATTTTGATTCCTTATTTTGCAAATTAAATATTACTCAAATCCTTTTATATTCAACATCAAAATCACCAAATACAAGAACGCCAACAGATACCAAATAACTTTTTTTTAAAACACTATACATATGAATTTTAAGTAAACTAAATTATTCAAAAGTGAACAGTTGTTAAAAATTCACAAGTTTGTTGTAAATTGTGTGTTTATTCTATAGACCAAAGGATCTTATATATAGTGTTTACGTAAGGATAGAAAATAAAAGATTCCATAAACCTATTCCTTGATAGAAAAGGAACGGTTAAGACTAAACCTAAGGACGGGTTATGATATAACCTCTAATGGGCTGGTTTCTTGAGTTCATAACCAAACGGTTTTTAACACTCCCCTTGGACGAAACAACTGAGCCCGATGCTATCAAGGATCTTTGTAATACGCTTGAGGATGTTGCCTCATTAAAACCTTTCAAAGGAAAACCTAGTGGGACAAAACCTTAGCGAGGAAAAAGAGTACATCACGTATTACTCCCCATGTTTTAGACATCACTGAAGGTCTCTTAAATGGCGCATGCCGATCTGGTACATCAGCTTCTTGAGTGTGGTGGTTAGAAGCGACTTCGTGAACAAGTCAGCTGAGTTGTCGCTTGAGCGGACTTGAAGCACTTGAATTTCTCCATCCTTTTGGAGATCGCGAGTAAAAAATAATTTGGGTAAAATGTGCTTCGTCCGGTCTCCCTTGATGTATCCATCCTTCAGTTGAGCAATGCATGCGGCATTGTCCTCGTAGAGTATGGTCGGTTCTTCCTTTACATCGCCATCCCACAATCTCGCCTTATGTACTGAGTCATCAATCTCAACCAATCACATTCACGACTGGCTTCATGGATCACCAAAATCTCTGCGTGATTAGACGACGTGGCCGTGAGAGTCTGCTTCATGGATCGCTATAAAATTGCGGTTCCTCCGTGAGTGAACACATATCCTGTCTGAGGTCGTCCATTGTGTGGATCCGATAGATAACCTGCATCAGCAAAACCAACTAAACCTTTATCGTTATGGTTAGTGTAAAACAGACCCATGTCCTTCTTTCCTTGTAGGTAACGAAGTATGTGTTTAATCCAGTTCCAGTGCCTCTGGGTCGGACAAGAACTAAATCTTGATAGGAGGTTCACGGTGAAACATATATCTGGCCTAGTGTGAATACCCAAGTATAATAACGCTCCTATGGCATTGAGATATGGCACTTTGGGACAAAGGACTTCTTCATCCTTTCTCTTTGGACCGAATGAATCACTGTCCAAACCGAGGCTTCTCAAAACCATTGGACTGCTCAATGGGTTGGGCCTTGTCCATATTAAATCTTTTGAGTACCTTTTCTGTATATGCCATTTGATGCACAAGGATACCGTCTTTGATGTACCCAAGCTGTATTCCCAAACATGACTTAGTCTTTCCTAAGTCTTTCATTTCAAATTTGGCCTTTAGATATTCAACTATTTGGGCGATTTCACCAGGGGTGCAGAGAATGTTCAGATCATCCATGTATACTGCTATAATCACAAATCCATTGTTTGCAAACTTCTTTATAAAGATACACAGACTGATGGGATCATTCTTGTACCCGGACTTTACTAAGTATTCACTTAACCGGTTGTACCACATACGCCCACTCTGTGTCAGTCTGTATAAGGATCCGGTCAGTCTAATTGTGAGAGCCGAAAATCACACTGTCAAAACTTATATTTTATGGGGGCTCGAAAATTCTATTTTAAAGAACTAAATGATCGAAAATGCAAAAAGAGAGATCTTGCTAAAACTCATAATACTCGGATTTAGGATGGATTTAACCCTTACATGAGCGTACATATATATACTGACAATCCTAGGATGCTAAGACTTCAGATTTTCGATGTGGGACTTTGTCCTTTCTTCCCAGCCGCCGACCTAACCTTTTGGGCCCGATATCCGGCCTGAGAATCTTCCGTGATCCGTCTGCGCGTTCTGACCCAAATCTGGCCCGCCGATGAATAGTAGTCCGTGAATAGTAAACCGGTGAATAGTAATCCGATGAATAGTAATACGAATCTCGGTTTAGACTCAATTCGATTTTTCGGTTAACTTTGTCTCGAGATGAATAGTGTTTTAACGGTTTTCCCGCGTGAATAGTATTCCGAACGTTTTACGACTCTTGAGATTTGAGCCGCCCGTTCTTTATTCGAACTTCCAGCCGCCGGTTTCGGTATTGATGGCCAGCCGCCAGTTCCTTTGGCTCCTGTGCTTGGTGACTGGTCCATGGACGGCTGAACGTTAGTCACGATCTTTCGGGGAATGTTTATGGACGTTTTGGAGTCGGAACATGCAAATGCTTAGTCTTCGGGTTGGTCCGGGCTTAGAGTTATGTTTGACGGTCGGTCGACTGGACAATGTTCGGGTAATGAGTCTTGACTAAGAAATGATCGTGGGCGGCTGGCCTTATCCCAGCTGCCAGTCCAGGTTTGAAGGAGATCCGGCGGCTGGCCTTATCCCAGCCGCCGGCCCATGCTCATAGGAGATCCGGCGGCCGGCCTTATCCCAGCCGCCGGTCGTTGCTCGAATGAGATCCGGCGGCTGGCCTTGTCCCAGCCGCCGGTCGTTGCTCGAAGGAGATCCGGTGGCTGGCCTTATCCCAGTCGCCGGTCATTGCTCGAAGGAGATCCGGCGGCCGGCCATATCCCAGCCGCCGGTCGTTGCTCGAAGGAGATCCGACGGCTGGCCTTATCCCAGCCGCCGGTCGTTGCTCGAAGGAGATCTGGCGGCTGGCCTTATCCCAGCCACCGGTCGTTGCTCGAAGGAGATCCGGAGGCTGGCCTTATCCCAGCCGCCGGTCGTTGCTCGAAGGGGATCCGGCGGCTGACCTCATCCCAGCCGCCGGTTGGTGCTCGAAGGAGATCCGGCGGGTGGCCTTATCCCAGCCGCCGTCATGTTTCGGACGGGTCGTGGGCAGTTGGCCTTAACTTGTCCATTCCATGCCCGGGATAAATTCCATTTGGTCTTGATCTTGGCTCCTTCTTTTGTCAATCTTTAAGGAGGGGATTTCGACCCCAACAGTTAGCCCCCAAGCTCTTTGCTTTCGTGGTTTGGAGCAAGGAGCTACGAGCTGAGAGTTTTATCGGGATTGACCGAAACGGGAAAGCAAGGAGTTTCTCCGTTCGTCCGTTCGTCTGTTCGTCCGTTCGTCCGCTCTTCTTCAGTGTCTTGTCAAAGTATAATACATCATGTTCATACGGAAGTTCGTGCCATGTTTGCTATATCAAAGGAGTGGCTTCATTCTCATTTTTTCACACTACCCTTCTCTTTTCAAGTTTTCTTCTTCAAGTTTTTCCTTTGAAAATTTTTCCTTTAGAAATGGCTGGTGAAGGAGGTTTTCCTTTCGAATTCAACCTCGACGCAATAATGAATACGATTTTATATCCGCGGAGCAGGACGCGGTACTTGTGGAAGATATGCTGGGTGCTGCAAAAGATGTCATTCCACAAGCAGCGTCCGGTCCGAAGGTGTTCCTCAGTGGGCGGCTGGCCCTAGCAATGCTCAAGGAGCGCTCAGTTTTGCTAATGTTCCTCGATGGGAGCCTGTCCCGGGAGAGATTCAGCAATGCGCGGCCTGGGTTGAAAACGTACCAGAGACGGCGGCTGGCATTGAGAACGTGCCCGAGCTGGCGGCCGGGATTGAGAACTTGCCCGAGCCGGCGGCCGGGATTGAGAACGTGCCCGAGCCGGCGGCCGGGATTGAGAACATACCCGAGCCGGCGGCCGGGATTAGTGATTCGACGTGTAGGGCGTCCGGCTCCAAGAGGGCGTCCAGCTCCAGACGGGCGGCTGGCTCTAAGAACGCTTCCAAGAGGGCGGCTGGCGTAGTGGCCGTAACAAGGTTGGCGCTTGGCTCTGGAGGCGTCTTAGAGAGGGCGTCCGGCACTTCCCGAGTTGATGTTGACGGCGTCTCGCCGCGGGCGAATGTAGTACGTGGCCTTTGGACCCCTCCTCAGCATGTTGAGGACAACGGTAGATGGCGTGCATGGCCGTCCCGATCTCTGGTCCCCTCCGAACATCATCGTGCTTGGCCAGAGACAGGTGACGACTCGGCCACGCCCGGAGAAGAAGTCAGGTCGGGTCTCCCAGAGGTGCCTATATTTGTGCATCCGGAGGTGAAGTCCGAATTTCGTTCTCCCAGAGAAGCCAACGCTTACTGGGGCGCAGATATTTTCGCTTGGCGGCTCAAGAAGCCTGGACCGGTTAAAGGGTATAGGAAAATATCTACGGGGTTCGAGCTTGGACCAACTCTGAGCAATCGGGACTCATTGGCTGAGCTCAGATATGACTTCCGGATTTCGGACAAGATCAAATTCCGTCTCCCAAAAGACGGGGACAGGATGGACAAGGCGCCAATGGGATATTTCGCCATGTATGAATCGATGTTTTATAAAGCTTTCCTCTGGTTCCCGATCCTAGGAGCTATCTTCGAATTTCTCGAGTTGTATGGGGTTGCGATCTCTCAACTTGTTCCATCTGCTATGAGGATTTTGATGGGACTCGTGGTCCATTGTGCGGAATGCGGAATCAAGTTGGAGGGCGACCTTGTACGGAATTTCTTTTCATTGATGAAGATTTCTAAGTCGGATTTCTTCTGCTCGGTTAACGTTCGGAAGAATGTGAAGCGTTTCTACACCGGCCTTCGGAGTAATTGTAAGGCTTCGCGGAACCAGTTTTTCTACGTGAAGCGCAGCCCGCTCACGGTTGGTTCCGACTTCGGCGGCTCGGTTAGGACCGAGTGGAATGTGCCACGTAAGCATTTCGTCTTTTTGTGAATTTTTTCTATAAGTAGTCCTCATTCCTTTGCTTCATCCTTCACAATTTCATTTCTCACAACTCTGCATTTTTTCTTTTCTTCTTTCTTTAGTTTGTGATCCTTTCGCTCCTAGAGTTTCCGGAGTTGAAGATATCTTTAAAGAAGTTGATAAAAAGAAGATAGATTGGGAGTGTCCTGATCTTTGGCACCGCTTTCTTGACGCGAGGGATATTCTAGAAGGACGCGCTCCTCCAAAGGGTCCCGACTTCATTGATCCGATGGCGACATACCCCGGCATGGAGGGTGTTTGGATGTACCGCCAGCAGAAATATGGTGAAGCTGGACCGTCCGTAGAGGCGGCTGAATTCGACCCGGCGTCCGGTTTTGTTCTACCGTCCGGGTCTGATTTCCATGGTGACGGCATGCCCGAGGAACAGATAGCCGCTCCTCAGGGTTCGGATTGTGCCATCGTGGCTGATAAAGGGAAGGGAGCTTCCAACAGCCCGGATCGTTCGAGGAAGGGCAAAGTGGCCCTGACGGTCGAGGCGTCTGATCCTGGTCTCCTTTTCGACGCTCGCAAGGCAGCGGGAGGAGATCCAGCCGAGTCCGTGAAGGTTGTGGACTACTTCAGAGCGTTGGCTCCGGCCTCTGCTGCGCCGTTCGATCGTTCAGCGGCTTACAGACACTTGTCCTTTGGCCTTATGATGGTAATTCTTTCCTCCTTTAGATTTGTTTTGACGCAGTTCGGTCTTTGCTGATATTCGTTTTTCTTTGATTCAGGTCGCCACTCGAGCTCATGCGACCCAGGTTGCTTTAGAGGCTTCGGAGAAAGAGTCCCGGAAGAAGGACAAAAAGATTAAGACCCTGGAAGTCAAGCTTAGGAATGCGGAGAAGAGATCTCAAAAGGAGCTTAAGAAGGCGCTCGCGGAGGCTGAGCGGAAGATGGAGCTGGCGCTTAAGCAATGTCGCTAGGAGTTGGTGGAAAAGTACCGTCTCTTCATTGAGGGCGCTAAAGCAGCTCTCGCGCCGATGCGTCAGGCCAAGTACGGTGAGACTGCCTTGTCTGAGGTCAGGTTGAACCTTGATCTAGTCCGGGACATCAAGTCTGGGAAGTCCAAGATCGAGGAGGAGGAAGGAAAGCTGGAGGCCTCGTTGGAGCGGCTCAAAGGAGGAGGCTGGGTTGGCTCCTATGATCGGGCTGCTACCGTCCTCGACAGATACTTGGTATGCTCTCCTGTTTCTCCGTGCCAGTCCCCGGAGGCTGAGGCTTTGGATTACGGAGCTCCTACTCCTCTTGTTGAGTATGATTAGGCTTTGGCCTTGTATTTTCTGTTTCCGTTATGTTCGGGTCTTTCGACCCTTTTATTGTATTTGCTACGTCCGTCGGACTATATCACTTATATCTCCTTTTATGGAGATTTATTGTCTATCTGCTTTTGCCTTTAATTGTTATGGATTTCATTGCTTGTTTCGCTTTTATAGTCTTGACAAAAAAGAAAAAGGGCGGCCGGTACGTCTCTCTTTTAAGAGGGCGGCTGGCCCATTTTGCGGAACGAAGGGCGGCTGGTCCGTCTCTCTGCGGAGGACGGGCGGCTGGCCCGTTTTGTAGAGTGAAGGGCGGCTGGCCCGTTATTCGGGCGGCCGTCCCATTTCGGAGTTGATCGGTGCCGTGTTCAGTGAAGGGCGGCCGGCCCATCTCTCTATGGAGGATTGGCGGCTGGCCCGTTTTGTAAGGTGAAGGGCGGCTGGCCCGTCTTTCTACGGAGGATGGGTGGCTGACCCGTTTTTATTGCGTTGGAGTGTTGAGTGAAGGGCGGCCGGCCCATCTCTCTAAGGAGGACGGGCGGCTGGCCCGTTTTGTAGAGTGAAGGGCGGCTGGTCCGTCTCTCTACGGAGGACGGGCGACTGGCCCGTTTTGTATTGCGTTGGAGTATTGAGTGAAGGGCGGCCGGCCCATCTCTCTAAGGAGGACGGGCGGCTGACCCGTTTTGTATTGCGTTGGAGTGTTGAGTGAAGGGCGGCCGGCCCATGTCTCTAAGGAGGACGGGCAGGTGGCCCGTTTTATAGAGTGAAGGGCGGCTGGTCCATCTCTCTATGGAGGACGGGCGGCTGGCCCGTTTTGTAGGGTGAAGGGCGGGTGGCCCGTCTTTCTACGGAGGACGGGCGGCTGGCCCGTTTTGTATTGCGTTGGAGTGTTGAGTGAAGGGCGGCTGGCCCATCTCTCTAAGGAGGACGGGCGGCTGGCCCATTTTGTAGAGTGAAGGCCGGCTGGTCCGTCTCTCTACGGAGGATGGGCGGCTGGCCCGTTTTGTATTGCGTTGGAGTGTTGAGTGAAGGGCGGCCGGCCCATCTCCCTAAGGTGGACGGGCGGCTGGCCCGTTTTGTAGAGTGAAGGGCGGATGGTCCGTCTCTCTACGGAGAATGGGCGGATGGTCCGTCTCTCTACGGAGGACGAGCGGATGGCCCGTTTTGTATTGCGTTGGACACTCAAACTTCAGACCAGGTTGTCTTTGTGAACATTTCCTGGGTCAAGCGCAGTTTCTTGTTGTTGTGGGGGATCATGGGCGTTCAGATCCTTATTCCAACTGAACACTTTTAAGATCTCGCATCAGAGCCAGTTTAATACCGCGCTTTCGAGATGTCTTTGACCAGTGTTCCATGTCAGGCGCTTTACTGGGTTTAGAGAGTTTACTTCGTTTCCCACGCTTCGCACTATTTGCCTATGTGAAGCGCTAGTGAAGGTAAACTAAACAGAACATCGTCTTGAGCGCTTCCTGCAGGATCGCGAGATGTCAGGTTACGCCTTTCGGATGTTAATCCGGAAATTTGTATAGCGCGCTAGTCTTATCCTCTGCGGGATGTTGAAAGAACCATGGTTAAAAAGACGGTCTTGTTGTGGCCAGCAACAGACGGATTTGTTGGAGAGGACTTAAGTATTTGGGAGAAATATCTTTGATTGACTGGTGGTCATGGATAAGTTACGAGATGCTAAGTCTCGATGTTTATCCGATTTTAATGTTCGAGTTAAAGATGTTTTACGAGATACCAAGTCTCAATGTTCATTTTCCTCGGGTTTTTCTGGATCCATTCGCTTTCAGGATCAAGTTTCAAGATGCTAAGTCTCGATGTTTGTCGGAATGGCATTTTCGGGGAACTTTTTCAAACTTTGGATGTGTTATGAGATGCTAAGTTTCAATGTCCATCTCCTTGATTTGTTCGTGAAAATTGGGGAGTATGTATATACGGACCCACTCCCCCCTTTTTAAGGAGGGGGGCAACTGAACTCGTTTTTAAGCGAGCTGCCTACGTACCCATCGTGAAAAGGGATCAAGTCACCCGTAGTTCTTTTTTTTTTTTGGTAAGAAGACGGCTAAGTCTTGGTAATGGAGTTGTCCGTCGCAGTTTCGGCGGTTTCTGAGGTCTTTTCGGCAGTTTTCGTCTCCTCTTGGTTGGTTTCAGTTTCCGTGGGCGGAACCTTTGTTTTCTCGAACTGTTCGGTTCTGCTCACCTTCTTTCCCAATTCAGGGACTTCATCTTCCACTTTCCTTTTCGGGTTCTCTCTCTGCGGGATGGTCGGATTCCGGAGCTTGTGCTCTAATAGAAAGCAGATCCGGGCTTCCTTCTGATTTCCCCAAACGGTCTTGATTCCGTTTGGTGTGGGGAATTTCAGGCAGAGATGGTAGGTTGACGGGATTGCTCGCATTGAATTGATCCAGGGAGTTCCCATTATCACGTTATAAATCGCGGGGTGGTTTGCCACCGCGAAGTTGACAATTTTCGTGATCCCACCGGCACGAACTGGGAGCTGGATTGTACCGTCTGTCACTGTGACTTCGCCAGAGAATCCGGTCAGCGACCTCGGATTGGGCTTTATCATCGACAGATCAATCTTCATCCTCTGAAGCGTCTCCCGAAAGCTGACATCCACCGAACTTCCGGTGTCGATCAAGACCCGAGAGACGTCGTGGTCGTTGATGTCCAGCTCTACCACCAATGGGTCGTCGTGAGGTTGGTCGAGGCCTTCGGCGTCTTTTTCGTGAAAGGTGATCCGGTTATCGTTTTCGGTGATCGGCTCCCACGGGTTTGACTCCTTCTCTCCTCTTCTCAGGAACACCTTTATCAAGGCCACTGTGTCTCGGCAGTACTGAGATCCTCCGATGATCATGTGGATCTTCATGCGGTTGGCGGCGGAGTCGTCTCTGTTCGGTCTCCTTCCCCGTTTGGGGGTATATTCGTCGGCCCTTTCGGGATGTTCCTGGTTAGGTCGTCCGTCCGGGGTGTCAACATCTTCGATAGCTCCAAGACTCTCGAGGGTTACTCCGTTCCCGAGTTCCCCGACTAATATTTTTGCCGCGAGCCTTCGTCCGACAGTCCTGCAGTTTTCGGTTGAGTGGCCTTTTGTCTTGTGGAAGGTACAGAAGGCGTTCTCGTCGAATCCCGGTCGAGTCCATGTATTCCATGGCCCTCTGTTGCGCCCATCAGATGGTCTCTCCGTGTTTATTTGGTAGTTATGCTCTCCGCCCGGGTTGGGTTCTTCGTCTCGGCCGATTCGCCTACTTCTTCTCTCGTTTGGAATGTTAGAAGGTTGCACCGTGCCTTTGGCGACCAATTTCGAGGATTAGTGCTTTCCGTCCGGGACCCTCATTTCTTCCTCGTAGATTACGAAGTTGGAAGCGCGGTCGAGAGCATCTTGAATGGTTACCGGCGGGTTCACGGTAATTTCCTTTCGGAAGCTTGAGGTCTTCAGCAAGGACTTCTTTAGGGCATTAATTGCGGCACTATTGCTTAGGCCGTCAATCTTCGAGACAATCACCTTAAATCTTTAGATGAAATCCCGAAGGCTTTCTTCGGGTCCCTGAGACAGTGAGTAGAGGTCTGTGTCGGACGTTGACTGTCTTATGAACAGTGAGTAATGCTTCAGAAAGGCTGCCGACAATCGGTCGAAACCGTCGATCGAGTCTCTTTCTATCCCCGAGAACCACGACAGAATCCGGCGTCTCTCTCTTCGGGTTTGAATCTGGCTCGTCCCAGGGGATTCAGATTTTTCCCGGGTCAGAAATTCTAACGCTTGTGATCCTTGAAGTGAACAGGATCTTTTGCGTTTCCTCTAGGACGCGGTCAATTTCCGGGGCCGCACTTGTCGCTTTATGGACTTGCGACCTTACCTCCTTCATCTGACTCGTGGTGAGTTCCAGGCGGGCACGGAGCTCGTCCAACTCGTCCCTTCGGCTAGCGGATCGATTAGCTCGTGTCTCTCGTTCTGCCTTTTCCTGCTCTTCGATCCAGCGGAGTTCTTCGTCGTCTGCGTTTAGATCTCCAGCTTCGTCGTCGGTTTCGCTTTCCTCCCTGTCGGCTCCGTGTGCGGTGTCTCTCGGGTTTTCGCCGTTGGTCACCGTGGATGTCGGCCGTTCAACGGCTCGCCTAGTGGCGCTTATCTTGCTAAAACTCATACCAGCGGAGGTGGTGCCGATGGTTCTCTCCTTGTTCCGACTGGGGTCTGCTCATCGGGATTCTGACGGCCCGGGGGATCCGCTCGTGGGGTGAAAACAAGGCGTCTTGCTTCGAAAGTCCGAGGGCCACGTGATAGCTCCTGGGAAGCTGCTCTTTCCTGCGCGGCCGTTCTTTCTTGCCTGTTTTGCCGCTCTGCGATTTCACCTACCATGTTCCTCAGCTCGGTGATTGTCGCGATCTCTGGGGCGGCGTTGGTCGTTTCCATGATGAGCGGGTCTTCGATCGGCATTCCGAATCTGGTGAGCGCACTGGCGGAGGTCCCGGTGAGCGATCGGCGGATGTCCCTGCGGCAGTTGCTCCGGTCCCGGCCGCCGATGTACTGATGGCGGGAATTCCTGTTCCTGCTGCTCCCGTGGCGGCTGCTCCGGCCGGTTTGTTGGTTATATCGTCGGTTCTTCTGGTCATTGTCTTCGTTCCGTATCCTTTTCGTTTTTAGGGTTAAGAATATTTCTCGTCCCGACAGACGGCGCCAAACTGTGAGAGCCGAAACTCACACTGTCAAAACTTATATTTTATGGGGGCTCGAAAATTCTATTTTAAAGAACTAAAGGACCGGAAATGCAAAAAGAGAGATTTTATTGATATTTTCCGAAAGTACAAGGGAAATTAGCAAAAGCTGAAAAGTCTTATCTTGCTAAAACTCTTAATACTCTGGGATTGATTTAACCCTTACATGAGCGTACATATATATACTGACAATCCTAGGATTCTAAGACTTCATATTTTCGATGTGGGACTTTGTCCTTTCTTCCCAGCCGCCGACCTAACCTTTTGGGCCCGATATCCGGCCCGAGAATCTTCCGTGATCCGTCTACGCGTTCTGACCAAATCTGGCCCGCCAATGAATAGTAAACTGGTGAATAGTAATCCAATGAATAGTAATACGAATCTCGGTTTAGACTTAATTCGATTTTTCGGTAAACTTTGTCTCGAGATGAATAGTGTTTTTAACGGTTTTTCTCGTGTGAACAGTATTCCCAACGTTTTACGACTCTTGAGATTTGAGCCGCCCGTTCTTTATTCGAACTTCCAGCCGCCGGTTTCGGTATTGATGGCCAGCCGCCAGTTTCTTTGGCTCGTGTGCTTGGTTACTGGACCATGGGCGGCTGAACGTTAGTCACGGTCTTTCGGAGAATGTTTATGGACGTTTTGGAGTCGGAACATGCAAATGCTTAGTCTTCGGGTTGGTCCGGGCTTAGAGTTATGTTTGACGGTCGGTCGACTGGACAATGTTCGGGTAATGAGTCTTGACTAAGAAATGATCGTGGGCGGCTGGCCTTATCCCAGCCGCCGGTCCGGGTTCGAAGGAGATCCGGCGGCTGGCCTTATCCCAGCCACCGGTCCATGCTCAAAGGAGATCCGGCGGCCGGCCTTATCCCAGCCGCCGGTCGTTGCTCGAAGGAGATCCGGCGGCTGGCCTTATCCCATCCGCCAGTCGTTGCTCGAAGGAGATCCGGCGGCCGACCTTATCCCAGCCGCCGGTCGTTGCTCGAAGGAGATCCGGCGGCCGGCCTTCTCCCAGCCGCCGGTCGTTGCTCGAAGGAGATCCGGCGTCTGGCCTTATCCCAGCCGCCGGTCGGTGCTCGAAGGCCAGCCGCCGGATCTCCTTAAACGTAAATCCAATTTTTCTCTTATGGCGAGACTTATCAGGAATCGAAATGTCGTTGCATCCACCACAGGGGAGTATTTCTCCTCATAATCGATTCCAGGTCTTTGTGAGAATCCTTGTGCAACAAGTCGTGCTTTGTGCCTAACGATTTCTCTTTGTTCGTTGCTTTTTCTCACAAAGACACATTTATGTCCAACTGGGATTATATTACGAGGTGTCCGAATTATGGGACCAAAAACCTTTCTCTTCTTTAAAGAGTTTGACTCCACGTTTATGGCTTCTTTCCATTTAGCTCAATCTGATCGTTGAGTCCACTCATTGATTGACGTGGGTTCTAGATCCTCATTGATAATCTCAAGTGCTACAATGCATGCAAATATATCATCAATTTCGTTGTCTTTTCTGTTCCAATGGATTACGGACATAACAAAATTTATCGAGATCTCATTGTTATTTTGAACTTCAGGACCATGATGCTCGGCATCCCGAGCTTCATTTTGCGGTACCTTAGGCTCATCTGTGTCTGGACCATCCACTATCTCCTCGGTCTGAATTTCAGCACCTTTCTTTAATTTCCGATGAGTCTTATCTTTGGAGCCAATAGGTCTCCCACGTTTCAAACGGGGTCTAGACTCTGCAGCCACTTGTGGTCCATCTTGGACATCAATTCGTATAGGTGCATTCACGGCTGGTATATATGATTTTGTTACTCTCTGCGGGTCAGCAAAGGATTCTGGCAATTGTATGGCTAGCTTTTGCATATGATTATCTTTTGGACTTCTAAATCAATTTCTTGAGTCCGAGGATCTTGCCATTTTAACAATGTTTGATTCCATTCATTTTATTTTACCAGCCGGCTATCATTTCCAAGTGTTGGATAAACGGACTCGTCAAAATGACAATCCGTGTACCTGGCCTTAAACAAATTACCAGTGGTGGGCTCAAGGTACTTTATGGTCGTGGGTGAATCATCTCCAACGTATATCCCCATCCTCCTCTGAGGTCCCATCTTAGTCCTCTGTGGTGGTGCAATTGGCACATAGACTGAGCATCCAAATGTCTTAAGATGGAAAATGTCTAGCTCTTGACCCGTTATTAATTGGGATGGGGAATACTTATGGTCACTGTTGAACGATGACCTCGCCTAGGTCAAGTTTTTGGGAAAACTTTGAGAATAAGACAGTAAATTGCTGAAGTGACTTTTATTGATTGAATAATTCGATTACAACAAATAGCCAAAGCTGTTTAACCTAGCCGAGATGAAACTAGATCAAGAGCTATGAATTCTAAGTTGTAAGAATATTGTGTGTGTCCTTCTCGAATGAAAGACCATCGTTTATATAAGAAAGCTAGACCGACCTAACCCTTCTAAGATAAGGAAAACTTCCGTAATTGTCGCTCTCTTTCCTTATCCTGTTGAATAGATAATATCATCCTCCGCGAATGTCGGGTCGGCGCGGCAAACTTCCTTTTCCTGAAAAAGGAAATCTTCCTCTTTCGACGATAGATAAGATTCTTTCCTAATAATAATATTTATCAATCGAATAATAAATATTATTATTTATTATTTACAAATACTAGCTAGTCGGTTGGCCAATACTTGACGGGCCGAGGTGAAATATTGTTGGGCCTTGGAGAGGGTGCTAAACCTGTCCCCAACAATAAGCCCCCCCCTCAGTTCGTTGAGCGACGCGGTTGAGCTCGGTGAATTTGAAGAAGAATGGCTCGTCCAGATTTCACCTCGTCACGTTCTAAGAAGTTCGTTGATTTTACGAAGCTATCGTGAATGAAGAATATTCTTTTATCGAAAAAGGAATATTCTAATCGAAAAAGATTCGATGCCATCGTGGCACGAATCTGGAGTGAAGATGTTTATCCCATTCGAAGCGCATGGGACTTCTTGATAGGCGCGTGAATTACGCAGCTTCTTTGTCGTGCTCCCCTAGTTCGGGGCGATGACGACACGTGTCGATCATGCAGAAGATCGCGTGGGTTTCGCGACGACAAGACGCGAGTTGGGAGTCGTGAGGCGCGATTCTCAACCCTAATGATGATAAAAGGAGGGTGGCGGAAATCAAAGAGTCAAAACGAAATGATTGATTTCGAAACCGTCGCCACCCTTTCTTTATAAATCCGAGCTCTTACGAGTTCATCCTCATTTTTCTACTTCTTCATTTTCGTGAAAAGGTAGAGCTCTCCTCTCTCTCTCTTCTTCTTCGTTTACTTTACCGTCGTGTTCTTCATAGCTCCGCCGTGTTCTTCATTACACCACCGCGAATTCATCGAATCTGGGAAATGCCTTCAATCTATTCATCATTTGATTCTGTTCCTTCATGGAGAGGACTTCGTCCCGACGCGGATGATCTTGAAGATAGAGATATGGGTTTTGGGTTCTGCCGGGCTGATCGATTCCCAGCAGGGGTTACCGAACTGAGTGGCCATTCGGAGACGCAATCGGTAGACGCGGGCCTAAATCATCAAGGAGATCCTGATGCCGTGGCAAGGAATCTGTCGCCCGATCATGACGCGCTGAACGCTAATGGTCGCGCCGCGCCGAGTAATCATGTTGGGATTCCTCGACTTGTTAATGAAGACTTGAGTCGTTTGGGAGACTCTGGTGCAGAGCCCATGGATAGGGATCCAGAGAACGACGAGGCCAATATTGCGGATACGACCTCTCGTGCCGATGCGAACGACGATGCCAGCTTTCATGCCGAGGACTCCGACTTGGAGATGGAGGATCTTATCTTTGAGCCAAACCGAGCCGAGAGAATCGCTCGAGAAAATGCCTCGAAGGACGCGAAGAAAGCTGAGATTGTTGTTGACAGAATTGTCGGGAATAAATGGAAAGTCTTTCCCCCGAAAACCACCAAAGAGCGCCTCGTTGGTTTAAAGTACTCGTGTGGGATCAGCCCGAAGGTCATGTTCGTGGTGCCGGGGCCAGATGAGAGACCTTGGGATGCTCCGCCTGAGTTCTTTTGCGTCTACGAATCATTCTTCCTGGACTGCCATCTGAGATTTCCTATCCCAAGCCTCCCGTTGGAGTATTGTGACAGGCGGGGAATGGCGCCGACGCAGTTGACGCATGGCGCGATGCGCCATATGGTCGCGATGCGCCATATGGTCGTGATGTGCCATATGGTCGCGATGATGATGTTGGCCTCGGAGAACGATCTTCCATTGACGTGCCGGTATTTTGAAGAGATGACGTCGCTCAAAGTATCGTCGGCAGAATCGTCATTGGGATGTTTTTACATCCAGGCTAGACCGAGGTTCAACATCATCACTGGTCCGCCCACCAAAAGCAAGATCCACGCATGGAGGGACCACTACTTCTTTGTAAAGAAGAATGAATTCGTGGTGGCCGACCCAAAGATCGAAATTCGAGCGTGGTGGAGCGAATCGATTGGTACTTCGTTTTACGACTGACTTCTTTATTTCCTCGCGGTGGCTAACTCGATTTTTCTTTTTGCAGATAGACAGTGCTTTCTCGACCCAATGCCAGAAGGTTTCGAGGCCATCAAGGACGCGTTTTCCAGACTTAGCCACCAGACTTGGCCTGACGTCGCCGCAGAAAGAGTCGAACGAGCACTTAAAAGACGACTACGAAGTTTTGCTGCTCTTGACCGATCGAGTATGGGGCTTCGCAAGCGGAAATTTAGTAATCTGGGACAAGACCTGGTGAACCTCGTTGACGAGTCCTCGGGCGAACCGCGTACCGCGACGTCGTCTCCTAAGAGGTTGAAGAAGTTGTGGCGAAGTCCGTTGACCTTCCTGCAAGCCTTGAAGGCGAAGGGGTTGCAGATCCCCGATGAGATGATCGCCAAGATCGAGGAAGAGAAGGAAACATGGGATAAAGCTGCCGAGGCGATCGATGAGATCACTTTTGAGGAAGGTGAATTAGATTCACCTGCCGCTATAATTGCCGCGGTGACTCCGTCTCGTCCGGAGTCCGGGGCGACGAACGAACTGAGTCTTCCAAGCGAGAAGACAGATGGTGAGGCGAAGGATGTGCTCGAAGATCCGGGTGGGGATCGTGGGCAGGATGCGGACGGGACCAACGTGGTCCAGCAAATAGACTTTAATTTTGATTTTGTAATCACTTTTTGTATAGCCGAGGTTCGACTTGTGGATCTCGACACCGTAATGCTTGTAAGCCGATAGGCTAATTTTTCTAAGTTAATGAAAGCACGACATTTTCAAGTAACTTTAGACATTTCACGAGTAATAGTCCGAATGATTTATATTACCATGCTAGTGGAATGACTGAGCTGAGTAGTAGATACTCGAAAAATTATTCAAAGTCAGTTCGGTTCGGAATTAGACTTGATCCTTGAACTTAACAAGGTAAGTTGACATCCGGGGTGCGAGGCTAACATCTGCTCGCATACGACGGAGGCTTACGTTGGCTCGGCTTACAACCTGAGAGGTAAGCCTGTTTCGGACAGAGCATCTCAATCAAGCAAAAAATATGCTCCCGAGATTGAACTCCGGCGTGGTTTCATGGGTCAATCGTAAGTTCTAGAGGTGCGGGCGACGATGACCCGGCTTTGTTTGACCCATCATTCACTTGATCAGGGTGAAGATGTATTGGTCTATAGATCTGAGCTATAAGGCGAAGCGCCTACGTTTGAGCGTAGCTCGGCACAGTTTTGACAGTTTAACTGAGAAACTGAAGTAAAGGCGACCGTTAATGGTGCAAATGATTTGTAACGAGATGATTCTTCGAAGGAAGATATTTTTTTTTATGTATAGCTGAACCCTTTTACAGGCTGCCTACGTACCCCGAAAGGGGATCAAGCCATTCGTAGTTCGATTAGAAGAGAGCATAGCTCGTTCTTTTTTTTTTTTTGCTAGTCACATCGTGGGGATGGACTTAGTAGTAGTATCGCTTGAGGTTGTTGACGTTCCACGAGCGCGGCACGGCGTCGCCTGACATAGTCACGAGTTTGCAGACACCCGGTTTAACGATCTTTCCGACGATGTATGGGCCTTCCCATTTCGCTCCGAGTTTGCCGGTGCGTTACTCCTTCGTATTCTCGTAGACCTTTCGCAGGACAAGGTCGCCTTCTTCGAAGTGCCGGGGCCGTACTTTTGTGTTATAGTAGCGGGCCGCCTGATGCTGGTAGTTTTGCATTTTGAGAAGAGCTTGTCTGCGCGTTTCCTCCAAGGTGTCCAAGTTATCAAGTAACATTGCGCAATTGACTGCTGGGTGAAGCGGTGCCAGTTGTCGCCAAAGTGTTGGCACCGCGGCTTCGGTGGGTGATAGGGCTTCGCAGCCGTAGACGAAAGAAAATGGTGATTTCCCGGTGACGCGACGTGGAGTTGTTCTGTGAGACCAGACGACACCTTCAAGCTCGTCTGCCAAAAGTCCCTTTTTCGATTCGAGGCTTTTTTTGAGTCCGTCGATGATGGTCTTGTTTGTTGCTTCGGCCTGGCCGTTACCTTGCGGGTAACGAGGCGTTGATTTGCTTAGGCGAATCCTCCATTTGGCGCAGAAAGCCTCGAAAACGCTGGATATGAATTGCGAACCGTTGTTTGTAACAATTTCGTAAGGGAGACCGTGGCGGCATATGATGTGAGTCCAGACGAACATCTGGACGTCATGGTCTTTTATTGAAGCGTATGCCTTAGCCTCCACCCACTTTGTGAAGTAATCCGTCATGATGAGCACGAACTGGCATTGCCGGGAGTTTGGTAAAGGACCGACGATGTAACACCCCCAAACAGGACTAGACATATACGGCCAAACGACAATCAAACAAGAACACGAACGGCCGCATAGTCCAGCCGATCCGGAAATGCCACAGTCCGGATGTTAAGTAGCAAGTCAGCTCATTCCAGGACAAGTCCGAAAACAGAGCCAACCTATCACTCAACACCGGTTACCTCTCGACCTCAGCCTAAGGCTTTGCAACCCGTACCTTAGTCTCAAGTTGTGTTAGTCCGGACAAGGCTAATATCATTGAGGCAAACACAAACTTTCCACAAAACACTTCATTTTATTCATCCGAAAACAGCTTACAAAGTCTTACATATTACAAACCATAGGTGGCCACAATTAACGAGTTTATAAACACAGCGGAAAACATAACATACTTATGCAACTGAGTCTTTGCTACACGCCCGAAAACAAGTCTACTTCCGGTCTTCCAACGTTCCACCACGAGCTATTCTATGGGTCTCCTGCATAAGAGGGAAAACAGAGAAAAGGGGTAAGTAATCGGGAGATTACTTAGTGAGTCCATATATAATAAAACCCCATCCCATTCTCCATCATGCAACACACAACAAGCAATCAATCAAATAACCAAATAGCCGAAGTAACATAAAAGTAGATAGTCGAAGCACAAAACAACGTTAGTCTGGGCGTCCTGGAACGCACAACACACGTGTGGGCACTGAGATCTCAAGGTATGGTGTGGATCCCCGTGAACACCCTGCACTTGACTATCACAAAGACTGTCAAGCCGGAACTTCACAAACAAGGTCATACACCGGCTTTCGCACAAATGTATTCCGACCCCAGCTCTGACCTTCCTCTTCCGGACGCTGTCAAAACCGTACCTCATCAGGTACACTCAGGCTGGGAAGCCACCCCAACATCCGAGTCTTCCCCACCTACAGTCCATCGATGCCGTGGAGGAATACCAAATGGGATCACACTCATACCGCCATTGAACCGTCTCTCCCGGTTCCGCTTCAGTCCGAAGACTACCCGTCAATGGACTGATCTCATACCACCACCGCTCTGCCCTCCAATCGTAAACCACCGTATCACATCACCACTCCACATCACTACCTCAAACACAAAACTTCCATAACTCCAATCTCCACTCCAACACAATTTCTCTGTCCTTGGTGACACTGAGTTTTCGGTGGAGAGAATGCAAAGGATTTAGAAATCACGGCATTCTCTCTCACCATCCGTGTTAAGGCTCGGTAGGGAGGATAACACACCTTACGGTTGTATATCCAACCGCCACCTCTCCCATCGGGTTTTCTTAGCCCACGGATCTGTAAACTCAGCTCACTACCGAACGGCTCGCTCCCATGCACTTTTCTGCATAAACACTTTATCTCACTTTACCGTGGGTGAAACCTGCAAGAACTTGTTAGCCACCACACGGATAGTACCTGCAACCACAACTTCATACAAACACATGCATGCAACAATATTCAACAATTCATCAAACAACATGCATGTGGAAATTGAAGTACCAATTTCATCAAACAAGTATTCAGCACACAACACTCCACTTTAACAAACATGCATGCAAGGATCAAAGATTAACTTAAATCAACATGCATGAAAACATCAAGAGCCAGGTAGTTAATCAACCATAATCACCACATCACAAACAGTAGGTATGAGGTTTAGGTGGGATTTTCCTAAACTGAACTCACCTAGAATTGCTCCACAGGCTAATGACACCAGCACAGCTTCAGAAACACCTTGCTATCACCACAATCTCCTCCTCCTCTCCTCTCTCTCTCAGTCATAAACCAAGACACAAGGGAAGCAATTTTCTGATTTGGCTAAAGGGACTAAAGGAAGGAGAGAAGAGAGGTTTTTATAGAGAGGAGAGATTAATCTAAGAGAGACAGCTCAAGGGGTGACTAAACCACCTTATAAATTGACACCTAGCCTTAGACACACACTTGGTTCAAACTAAGGACATCTGTATTCCTCCAAAACCATCCAAACTTAATTAATTAGGCAATTACCCTTCTTTTCTTCTAGAAACTGCTTTCTCCATCTTTGCCCACGAAAATCTTTGGCTGCAAGCCACCTGGATGCTTCAGAATAACTCTGATTAAGCCTTAGACTGATTTCTTTGAAGAATGACCAGCTGATTCAACCAACAAGCTTCTACACTTCAAAAATCATAACTTTCGTTTCCCTTGCTCAAAAATTTCTCTGTTTGATTTTGAATGCTCCTGATAATATCCTTTGTGCCCACTAAACGTTTCAGAATTTTTGGATGCGCAAATCTAGACTTATGAATTTTCTATTCCAAACCGTCAATCTTCGTCGTGCCATCTTGTCAGATTTTTAATTATCACAGGAGAATTTTTCTTTGCCTAAATCTTTTTTCAATTGCTCCATATGGGTCTTGAATATCTCTATCCAGAAGATTGGAATTTTTAAAATTGTTCTCCTATTTCTTTCGGAATTATTCCTGCCATTACTCCTTGCTCCAATAATAATAATTTTTTTTTTCTTCTTTTTTTCTGTTTGGGGTATTACAGACGATGTCCATTGCCCATCTCATGAAAGGGTACGGAGGGCAAGACGTGGTGAGGAGCTCGGACGGAGTATGGATCACGGGCCCGTGTCGTTGGCACTTTTCGCACTTGAGTGCGAATTGTTCGCAGTCTGCGATCATAGTTGGCCAGAAGAAGCCGTGCTTTTTAACTTTGAGTGCGAGAGCGCGTCCGCTTGAGTGATTGCCGCCTGCGCCTTCGTGAGTTTCTTCCAACACGAACCGAATTTGCATGCCGTCGATGCAAGTGAGAAGTGCGCCGGCTGCGGTCCGTCGGAGGAGTTCGCCATTGATGACCGTGTAATGCGCAGCGCGAGCCTTGAGGCACCGGGATGCTCATCTTTCGATTGGTGTGTCGCCGTTGGTGATATACTGGATTATTTCGATTCTCCTGTCGGGCTTTGCGCCATTCTCCTTATCAGTGTCAACGCTAGAGTGCGTCCCGACCTCGTCGTCGTCGGTTTCGTCGGCGTCGTTATGGTCCTCGCGGATGGATGCGCAAAGTCCCTTGTGTAATTCGATTCTTGGCGCTGGAATGCTTGCGATTGGTATCTGGCGCCGAAAATCATCGTCTTTGTTTGAGCCGATTGTTGTGAGCGCGTCGGCGGTAGCGTTTTCAGCATGAGGAATTTTTGTGAGCTCGAAAGACTCGAACTCCGCGGCGAGTGCTTTGATGAGACGGAGGTATGTGTCCATGCGGTCGTTGCGTGCCTCGTATTCTTCGTTATATTGATTAACGATGAGCTGAGAGTCGCAATAGGCGTGGATGTTGGTTGCGCCGATTCCCTTGGGGAGCCGTAGTCCGGCGATGAGTGCTTCGTACTCGGCCTCATTGTTGGAGGCTGCAAACTCAAGGCGGAAAGATTGTTCGAGAGTTTCCCCCGTTGGTGACTCGAGCTTGAAGCCGACGCCGGAGCCTTGACGACAGGATGATCCGTCAACGTGGAGGACCCATTTAGGTTTGGGCTTGGTCGTGTCATCGATGAGCTCGGCGGGTAATTCGATAAGGAAATCGGCCAGAACCTGGGCCTTGGCGCTGCCTAGGCCTGAGCAAAAAAACCGAACCCGAACCGAAATTCGTAAAATACCTGAACGGGTCCTAAATTTCAATATCCGAAAACCCGAACCGGGAACCGAATGAGTACCCGAAATAACCGAAATACAATTATATACCTAAAATATTAATAATATTTAGATTTGATATAGCTTATTTATCCTAAATTATAATTATAAATCCAAATATATGAATTACTTTTAGATAAAAATAACTAAAATATCAAAAATAAATAGAATATATGAAATTTTTGGTTATATTTGTCAAATTTAATTGATTTATATTTAAATTTAACTAATTTTTATTTTCTTCTTATAAATGTTCGGGTACCCGACCCGAACCCGAATAGAACCGAACCCGAACCCGAACCGAAATTCTAAAATACCCGAATGGGTCCTAAATCTTCAAACCTGAAAACCCGAAACCCGAATGGACCCGACCCGAACCCAAACGGGTACCCGAACGCCCAGGCCTAGCGCTGACTCTGCTTTTGTACTCGATGTCGTACTCTGATAGTTCCACTGCCCATCTCGCAAGTCGCCCCGACTGGCTTGGGCTATGGAGGATGGTGCGAAGTGGTTGGTTACTTAGGACGTGGATGGTGTGGGATTGGAAGTATGGTCATAACTTCCGGGCCAAGACGACGACGGCGAGAGCCAATTTCTCCAAGGTGGGGTACCGAGTTTCCGCGCCATCGAGTGTTTTGCTGAAGTAAAAAATTGGGCGTTGATCGCTGCGGTCTTCTCGCACAAGTACGCTGCTGACTGCCGAGGTCGAGATGGCGATGTAAAGATAGAGTGTTTCTCCTTCTTCTGGCTTGGCGAGGATCGGAGGAGTTGATAGGTATGTTTTGTGCTGTTGAAACGCATCCTCGCACTTCTCGTCCCATTGAAAACGTTTGTTGCCGCGGAGAAGTTGGTAGAACAGTAGGCATTTGTCCGTTGATCTTGAAATGAACCGGTTGAGCGCGGCGATTCATCCAGTGAGGCATTGGACTTCACGAGTTGTTTTTGGAGAAGGTAGCTCGAGAATCGCGCTTATCTGCTTGGGGTTAGCCTCGATCCCGCGTTCGGTAACGAGATAACCAAGGAATTCGTCGGAAGTGACCGCGAATGTGCACTTGGTCGGGGTGAGTTTCATCGAGTATGCGTTGAGGATGCGGAAGCACTGATCTAAATCTTTGATGTGATCCTCGGCGACTGCTGATTTGACGAGCATGTCATCAATGTACACCTCCATGGTTTTGCCGAGCTGATGTTCGAACATTCGGTTCATCAGCCGTTGATATGTCGCGCCGGCGTTTTTTAGCCCAAAAGGCATAACTTTGTAGCAATAGGTGCCGCGGTCAGTGATGAAGGCCGTTTTTTCACGATCGTCTGGATGCATGAAGATCTGATTGTACCCGTAGAACGCGTCCATGAATGATAGGAGTTGGTTTCCGGCGGTGGCTTCGACGAGACGATCGATATGTGGCAGCGGATAGCTGTCTTTGGGACACGCCTTGTTGAGGTCGGTGAAATCGACGGAGATGCGCCATTTACCATTTTTCTTCTTGACTACTACCGGGTTAGCAAGCCAATCTGGGTACTTGACCTCGATGATAGATCCAGCCTTGAGCAATTTTTCAACCTCGTCGTTGATGGCCTGAGCACGCTCAGGACCGAGCTTTCGTCTCTTCTGTTTGATCGGTTTGTAAATGGGATCGATGTTGAGCTCGTGGCTGATGATACGAGGGTTGATGTCGGGCATGTCATTGGCGGACCATGCGAGTGTTGCTTTGTTGTCTGAAAGAAACTCAACGAGCTTGGTTCGGAATGGATCAGGGAGGTCAGAGCCGATGCCGACTCAACGCTCGGGATTGTCTTTGTCGATGTTGATCTGGACAACGAGGTTTGTCTTTGGCCTTTCGTGGACTTCGAGTAGTTCGGGCACGTTGATCATGCAGGACTGCGCAGACGGTGGGTGTGGTTTGCGCAGTCTCTATTCGGTGATGAAGCAGGAGCGTGCGATACGCTGATTTCCTCGAAGAGTGAAGATGCCGTTGTTGTTCGGAAACTTGAGGCATTGGTGGTACGTTGATGTGACCGCCTTTCTGGAATGCAGCCAAGGTGTGCCAACGATGGCGTTGTAGATTGCGGGCTGATCTACGATGTCGAATTTGACCCATTTGGTGATGCCTCCTACCTCGACAGGCAGTTTGACGGTTCCAGTGGTCCAAGATGATTTGCTTGTGAACCCGGTGAGTATCTTGGTTTTTGGCTTGATCTGATCATTGCGTATTCCCATCCGATGGAGGGTTTCCTTGTAGATCAGATCCGTGGAGCTTCCGGTATCAATGAGGATGTGCGCGACGTCGAGGTTATGGATTTTAAGTTCGACGACTAACGGATCGTTGTGCGGCATGTCGACTCTGATTGTATCTGCCGCGGTGAAAGTGATTGGGACTTCATCCGCCACTGGTTGCCTCCACTTTGACGCGGCGATAGCTCGTCGTTCGTGTTTCTGGACAGAACGGACTGAATCAATGCAGTCCTGCAACCCTCCCATGATCATGTTGATTCGTTGGATTTGGGCTGCGTGTGGTGGGCTTCCATCTTTAGCGTGGTGGTTTCGTTTGTTCCCTTCCTCGGTTCGTCGGTCTTTGTTATTTGGTCGCGAGTATCTGCCGTTGCCGAAAGCGGCTCGGCGTTCTCGTGAGGTGTTTCCGGTGCGATCGTGGGAGTCGAGCTTGAGTTTCCCGGATAGATAATCTTTGACGGCGTGATCACGAAAGTGGTCACAATCTTTTAGCTCGTGTCCTGTCCTCCGGTGATAGGGGCAAAACTTGGAACCGTCAAAAGATTTATCGCCCTTAGGTGCTGATTCGTCATCCTTGCGAATGTATTTGTTCCAGCCCGGCGGTTTATCGGAGACGTGGTAGCTGGAGGACTTCTTTTCGTCTTAGTGCTGACGAGGCTCTTTTGGCATGCTGGCGGGCTTTTCCTTGGGAGCGGCAACGGTTTTTGTACGGTCTGATTATTTGGCTCTTGCAGCCCGTTCCTCGCAGATCTCGATGAACGTGGTGGCTCGGTGGAAGGCGTCTTCAAGATTAGTTGGCTCTTTTTTCTTGAGATCCTTCCAGAGCGGTTCATCTTCTCGCATTCCTTGCCGTAAGGCGATGAGCACGATGACGTCTGGACATTCGACCTTGGAGATGATTTTTCGGAAGCGTTCTACGTATGTGCGAAGGTTCTCGATTTCGCTCTGAATGCAGTTCCAGAGTTCGGTCAAGTTCGTCTGTTTGTTGATGAACATCGAGTAGTGCTTAAGGAAAGCAGCTGATAGGTCCTCGAAACTCCCTATTGAATTCGGAGTGAGTCGAGGGAACCAATTAGGAGCCGTTCCTCCGAGTGTCTCGACAAAGCGCTGGCAGAAGATGGCATCGCGTGTTCCAGGTGATAGGTCGGCGCGGCCAATCGCAATGGTGAACACGATGAGGTGCCGCTGTGGGTCGTCTTCCCCTTTGAAGGTAGGCACTTCTCGGATCTTGCCATGGTATCGCTGTCGGACACTGGTTATTGCCTCGGTGAATGGGGTTTTACTCGTTTGTCTGAGCACCCTGTCGAGCTCTGGTGCCGAGTTTGTTGCCCGATGAATTTGTGAGTTCATCTGCTCGAGGCGTTTAATAACATTCTCGAGCTCGGGATTTTTGTCGGATGACTCTTGTGTTCCTGCTGTCGGCGCAGGGATTTCCGTTCTCCTTTTAGAGCCGTGAAGTTCCTTGTCGGTGTCGAGCCGAACAGATTCCGGATGATGGGATCCGTTCTTCCGGGGGTTCTGGCTGGATTTTGCTCTGGGGTGCCGGTGACGTTTCCGCCGGCTTCAGAAGCGGCTTGTCTGGCTTCGATGTTAGTTACCTTATCAGTGAGGGAAGCCAGCATGGCGTGGATTGCAGTTAAGGGATCGAGTTCGTGTGTCGTGCCGCCAAGAGGAGGGGGCGGCGGAAGTTGTTGTTCTTGGGGATTGTTGCCGTTGGGACCGGCATGATCTTGAGGAATGTCCAGATTTCCTTGCGCGTTGCCTGTGTTGAGCGTGGCGTTGGCTTCGATTTGAGGGTCGTTGAGATTGATAGCGGCGTTGTTTGGGTCGTTTGCCATCGTGATTTGATCTGAATTTTCTCAAAAGCAGTCCCCACAGACGGCGCCAATTGTTGAACTATGACCTCGTCTAGGTCAAGTTTGTGGGAAAACTTTGAGAATAAGACAGTAAATTACCGAAGTGACTTTTATTGATTGAAGAATTCGATTACAACAAATAGCCAAAGCTGTTTAACCTAGCCGAGATGAAAGTAGATCAAGAGCTATGAATTCTAAGTTGTAAGAATATTATGTGTGTCCTTCTCGATTGAAAGACCATCGTTTATATAAGAAAGCTAAACCGACCTAACCCTACTAAGATAAGAAAAACTTCTGTAATTGTCGCTCTCTTTCCTTATCCTGTCGAATAGATACTATCATCCTCCGCGAATGTCGGGTCGGCGCGGCAAACTTCATTTTCCTGAAAAAGGAAATCTTCCTCTTTCGACGATAGATAAGATTCTTTCCTAATAATAATATTTATCAATATAATAATAAATATTATTATTTATTATTTACAAATACTAGCCAGTCGGTTGGCCAATACTTGACGGGCCGAGGTGAAATATTGTTGGGCCTTGGAGAGGGTGCTAAACCCGTCCCCAACAGTCACTAGATGGCCTGATACGGATTAACTCAGCAGCGTGTAAGATAGCATGTCCCCAAGCGGATACAGGAAGCTTTAACCTCATGAGTAATGGTCTAGCAATCAACTGTATGTGTTTTATAAATGACTCGCCCAAGCCATTTTATGTATGTACATGTGCCACGGAGCTAGGTGAAAACAATGCATCTGGGATTTCTAGATGCGTGCCTTTAGGCATTAAAACGTTGGCCTGGCTGTAGCCTTCTATTAGGCTGGCCTGTCCTGCTATAGTACTTATGTTTGCCTTTTTTAGTGTAAGATTTATGAAGTATCTTTTATCTTTTAGAATCGTATGGCTTGACCCACTATCCACCACGAACTCGTCCATACTTCATAAAAACGAGAATTTTTGTCTTAAAAGCCTTAAATTATTATTTATTCAAAATCCAAGAAAACAAATCCAAAGACATAAAATCAAAGCAAACATAAAAGCAACATGAAAAATTAAAACTTAAAAGCTAAATCACTTTAAGCAATCGGAAGTCTCATAATCCATGAGATCATATTTTTCATGATCGAAATCGCCCTCATTATCGTGTTCATGCTCATGCAGGACCATGTGGGTCTCAGGATTCTTCCCTTTAAGGCTCTCTTGATAGCATTCTACAAGATGCTTGGGAGTCCTGCAAGTCTTGGCCCAATGGTTATCCATCCCACAACGATGGCAAACGGACTTGGTCGAGTTCGACTGATGTCCGGGTTGATATATGCGGTAGTGGCTGCGGTTAGAATTAGATCCGCGGTCTTTACGGCCTTTGCCTCGACCATAGAGGTGGTAATTGTTGCGACCACGCCCTTTCCCTTTTCCACCACGTCCACGGGCGTAATTTCTTTGATCTTTATGGACATGGTTTGCCTCGTTTTCTTTCTTTTTCTCAGCGGCCAAGTTGGCTCCAGGAAGTGGGGCTGTTCCAGCTGGTCTCATTTCGCTGTTGGCCAGAACAAGATTGTTGTTCTGTTCCGCAAGCAACAGACAAGCGATCAGATCTGAGTAAGTCGCGAAGCCTCTCTCGCAGTACTGTTCTTGTAACAATACATTACTCGAATGGAAGGTGGAGAATGTTTTTTCCAGCATATCATTCTCCGATATGGTCTCACCACATAGTTTCAACTTTGAAACTATTCGGAACAAGGCTGAGTTGTACTCATCCACAGACTTAAAGTCCATGAATCGCAAGTTCAGCCAGTCGAATTTTGCCTCAGGAAAAACGACCGTTCTTTGATGGTCAAATCTCTTTTTCAATTCCTTCCATAGTTCCAACGGATCTTCAGCCGTTAGATACTGATCCTTGAGACTTTCAGTAAGGTGATGGCGTATGATACGAGTCGCCTTGTATCTATTTCCCACGGACTCTTTGTTTTCGTCATTGATACATTCACCAATTTCTTTTGAGTTGAGCATGATCTTTGTGTCAAGCGCCCATTTGAGGTAATTATCTCCAGAGAGATTGAGAGGCGTGTAGTCTAAGTTTGCAACTTTAGACATCTGAAAATATCCAACAATTTTCCGTTAGGGCTTTTGACAAAATCCGGACCTTAGGAATATGACCGGTTTTTAGATCATCCGATTTTTAAAAATTCATGTGCTCAAAACAATCATGCAATCCAATCAATTAATCATGCAACCGATTTTAATTAATTGATGATGCAAATATCCAATTCCATTTTTAATTAAATTCTTTATGCAATCTATATTTTCTATTTTTTAACAATTTATTTTATGCAAGATTAATCCTTAATATATATTCTTCTTTAGTCATTATTATTACAATTTAACTTATTAGTATATTTTGGGTAGGATATTAAATAGAATAAATAAAAATACTATATAACACTTATTTATGGGGGAGTCCAGTAAAAAATATCTTTGGCTATGTCAAGAAAAAAAAAGAGCTTAACTGGAACACAATGTTTGCTTAAGAAATGTAAACATTTGACAAATTTACATGTATAATCAAATAAATATATCATTAAAACAAAACATAATTTAATAACCTACATATAAAATAAATATGCAAATGGTAAAGCAAATATGTACAATTTTTTATTCTTTTATGTTGGACATGTATAAATAATTTTTTTCTATGAATATTATTTTAATATAAAGCAAATGTAAAATTAGAGAAACTATGAAATTAACTAAATCGAAATAATAAAATTTAAACAATTACAAAAAATATAAATATATAAAAGTAATTTAAAACTTAGTTAAAATATAAACTTACACGTATGGGCAGATAATCACCTAGTGAAGAGAATCTTCTTCTTCTTTTTTTGGTACAAAAAGACGAGATTTCTTCCTTGGAAACACTTTCGATTCAAAATATATATATAAACATATATTACTTTTGGGGGTTTTGAAGACGTATTTTTTGGTGTTCTTGTGAAAAGGCTAAGAACATATATTTATAACTATTTAGGTTGGCTATGGCTTTGTAAAGGACTTAAAGGGCTTGAGTGGCCAACCTCGGCCAAACTAACTGATTTGGCCGAGACTTGGGCTGTGGTCGAGACTTTGGTCTGCAGGTGCTGAAGGAGTGAAGATTAGCCAGGTGATGATCGAGGGCGCGCCGGCTTCACGGTCTGGCTGAAGCTTTCTCGCTTATCCCTGCTTGCTTCTCTTGGTCGCTAAGTGGACATACTTTCACTAATAATTGCATAACTCTCCAACCCAGTCTCCAAATGACTTTGTGCCACTTTCATATGAAATTTAACTCAAAGTAATTCAGTTGCACCAAAAATTTCTTAAAGGTCGGTGATGTAAAGGGTCCGCCATAGGCTTGACATTTGGTACTCCAGATCTGTCATGTTGCTGAAAATTACAATTCTTAGAATTTTGAAATCTTAATTAGTTTGTTTGTCTTCAAATCATTTATGGATCTTGCAATAGTCTATTTATGTTCTTTTCTGCACCTTTTGTTGTTTTTTCATGAGAAGACCTAAAATAGCAAAAATAGAATAAGCTTACATTTAGAAACATAAATCCATGATAAACCACTTATAGAACATTATTGAAGACATGTAAAAGCGACTGTCAGCGGGTTCCAAGAGGTGCTCAGAAAATAGCTTCCATTTTGTACTCACCTGATATGAACTCTCCTAATCGAAATCCTTAGCAAAGTTAGGTGCGACCTAGAATCTTTCTTTCCCTTGTACATTGGAAGCCCAAGCTTTCTCACGTCTTTGAAAACTCTATAAATGTAGTACTTTTTTTTTAGGATTGCCTTCACTTTGAGAATCAAACTTATGCCGACCAAAGTAATTCCACCAAATTCTTCCATACTATGGCATTTTGAGGCTCATTTGATCTTAGCTAAGAGAAGGAAATTTTGGCAGGAAGAAAGGTGGAGACGGGGGAGAAGTATTGATATGAGTCGTAGGTCCTCCTAGTGGTGGTTCCATGATATTATTACTTTCTTAGCCATTAATCAATCAATTTAACCCGAAGGTTTTTCTAGTCGATGTTATGACTAAGATTTCACCAGCGTATAGTGCAAAACCAATTCCAATAGCACCTGCTCGTACTTCAGATGTCGGTATGTGGGACACATTTGGCTTGCGACTATTTTGGAATGTAGCTCAGTAACCATGCAGAATAAAGGCAGTTAATCATTGGCGATTTGGTCTATTTTTCAGTCATGGTGGCCACTGCCCCATATCCTCTCTTTTTGGTCGATGCTGAACTTAAATTGCTCTTTGTGAAACTTGTTGATGGTTTCTTGAATGTTTTTGTTTTCAAACGTTTCATATGTTTGTATCGACGTTTAGATTAACAAAAATCGTGTCAAAAAAAAAAGATTAACAAATTCTTTCTTTTTAACACCAAATTGTCGTAATAGAAATTATGACTGCCAAAATTTGCAAGTTAAGAATAAGTTAGAAGACCATGTATGTCTTGTATGAAACAAAAAATTGAATGGTTCTTTAAGAGGATATGAAGTTTTGAGTTTAGAAACAAGATGGACAAAATAAATAAAAATTTAGAGTAACAATGGAAAATTTTTTTTTTAATATTTCAACTTAAAGGCGTTTACAAAATGGAAAACAGAGAAAATTAAGTAAAATTTCTAAAATTGAATGTTGAATTTTCTAAAATTGTTTTCCCTGTTCTCTAATTTTTTTTTAATTATTTTGTAACTTGATGTATCTTTTCATTCCATTTAATTTGGTATTAATTATACTAGATGAATACCTGCAATAGGCGCTGGCAGTTTTTATTTTTAGAATTTGTAAAATCTTATATATATTAATTGGATTTGATTTTCTCTTCTTCGACTTTGTAGTTCCCTATATATAAAACGGACTTTTGATTAGACTTAGTCAATTATGAAATTATTATCTTTAAACTTTATTTTGAGAGATTGCATTTATATATTTTTATATAATTTAAAAATTTAGTTACTAAAAATTTAATTAATTGAAGTCAATATTTTCAGTTTTGTTAGAAATATATATATTATTGCTTTCTTTTTGCATAGAGTATATATTTATTATAATATAATTTTTGAAATATTATAATCTTTTTAATCAAACAAATTGGTTTAGATTAGGTTTAGATTAATCAATGAACATACAGTATGTCACTTTTCGGGGATCCATAGGTCAAGAAAAAGGTATCCTTTTTTATATGTGAGATTTATTTTAATAAATTTTTGTGTTTTTATCAGAACATTGAATTATGTTTTTTGAATAAATCTTTTTAATTCTTCTCAGAGTCGATTTTAGTTTGATTTTGTCATTTATTTTGGGTGAATCCAAATTGGTTTTTTGACTTTACCCCATGCACTCTATTCTAATGATGCTCTTCGGTAATTAGCCTTAAATTTATCCTTTAATGAACTTAGTCAGATTTAATACGCTAACATTGGGGTGAATCTAGAAACAAATGTTAAAATGCGTGGGACCTTTGTTTAGCAGAAGAAAATAAATGTTAGTGATGCTGTGAAAGACCCATGTGGCGAGCACTGAGTTTAATGCTATGAAGATTCAAAAAGCCTGTCATTGAGTAATTTGCAAAGTAAGATTATTCAATGATTTTATTTCCGAAAAAAATGCAAAGTTGCATTTGACGACTTTGCCCAAACAATATATCTAATTGATAGTTTCCTGTGAAGCTGTAACCTCGACTTATACTATTATTCGGTGTCATCAAATTTGATGAAGTTTTGGAGATATGTCTGGTAAAGAAGACTAAAAACATGTACGTTATAACTATTTTGGCTGGTTATAGTTTTGTAAAAGGTTTAAAGGGTTTGAGTGGCCGACTCCGGCCAAACTAGGTGATTTGGCCAGGACTTAAGCTGTGGCCGAGGCTTTGGTTTTCAGGTGCTGAAGGAGTGAAGCTTTATTAGGAGATGATCAGGGGTGCGCCGGCTTCATGGTCTGGCTGAGGCTTGGCTGCTTTTCCCTGCTTATTTCTCTTGATCGTTAGTTTTGAGGAGCTTTTCTACTTGTAAGGGAGAAGAATTTATGCTACACTCTGAAAAGAATTTTGAACCCTCTTAATGCATTCTTTTATTCAAATCACCATGCTTCCTTATTTTATGTCTGAGTAGATCACTTAGTTAGGTTAAGGATTTCAAAGGAGTTCATGAGCTAATAGGATTAAACACAAATAGGTTATCAAATCTATGTCTTCATCTCTTGTTATTGTTAATGCTTGAATTAAGCTGGCCACTTAGTTCTCGATTTTAGGTTTTCTTAGTCAAAGAAAATTGCTAGGTTGCAAGAAGAAACATTGGTGAGCAACTTGTCCTAGATCTACGAAAGTTGATGTGTAGGTGAATTGTGAACAAATCGAACCTGATCATTAATGCTTGTCTGCGACTTTAGGACCAAACGACAGTTTAGGATTCTAGGTTGTTAGACAAAGTTATTGATGCCACGACAGTAGATTAATACTATCTTTATGTTTGAGTTCTAGACTTGTACTTAATCATTGTCTGAATAGTTGTTTGATCCGTTGTTCTGAATTTCCTGCGAAACTCCTTGACCTAACGCTTGCTTAATATAGTTTTTACTCACGATTTTTAGTTCAATGGCTTGTTACAAAAGAAACCGACTTGATATTGATCCGTCTTAGCTTTTAATCTAGCTCATAAAACCATAGTGTAATACTTGGTCTTCGTGTGATAAAACCCCTAAATACTACTACGTTTGCTGTGCACTTGCAGTAGGAAAATAGGGGTTAAAACCTGTGTATCAGCCAACTACTTTCCTCATAGTGCACCACGTACCCTCATCATCTTTCTGCCACGTGGCCCTCTTTTCTGCAGCTTCTTTTTTTCTAAAAAATGTCTTCGTTCAGGTGCTTTCAATACTTGCGCTTTCAATACTTTCTTAATAGACAAATCAATTTGAGAGAGATCCAATACGTTCACGTGCTTTCAATACGTCCACCTAATAGACAGATCCAACAACTTTATTCAAAAAAAACTAATGGGCCTTTCTCCGAAAAACCCAAAATATTATTCTCACCTTCTTCCCTAACGCCATAGCTCCGCTTCTGTGGCCGCATCTCACGCTTGTAACCCTAGCGATTCTTCGTTTCCCGCACCATTCAGGTTGCTTCCCCTCTTTCATTTCACTTGATTACCCAACCCATGGATTTCCTTAACCGTTCAACAAACTCTCCTATAAATTTAACCATTGAAATCTCAAACACACTCATCAAACTCTTCCTTCGCCTCGATACTCCTGCTTATTTCCGATCACAAAAAATAATATTCTAGCTTCAAAATGGCCGGTTTGGACTTCGTACCTGTTCCTAAAGATTCCATCCATATCATGTTTCAAGATCTGCATCTCGACCGCTCTCGACAGGAAGTTGTTTGCCGCCTCCTGCGTTTTTAGGATTCACGAAACATCAAAAGAGACAACGAATTCATGGGAATCACCGTGCTTTTCCTTGAAAATTTGTTGTTTTATTGGGTCGATTAATTCTGATTAAATTTCTTTTTTTTTTTGTTGATTGGTTTCAGTAGGCTGATTATTGCATCCAAGTTCACTGATAAGAGCACAAGGCAATGTAGAAAAAGGTTTAGTTAAAATCTAAATCTAAATAATTTTTGTTCCTGGAAATTTATGGGATTTTTTTTAATTCGATCATGAACTTTTAATGTGCAGATGTATACATACCTAAACTCTGATTTTGAGAGAGGACGTTGGTCTCCTGTAAAAGATACACTTTTGTTTGAGGTTGGACATCTTTCTTATTACATTGATGAAGAGTTTATAGAGTTGGTATCTGATCTTTTTGTGTGTGTTTTCTTTTTTTTTAGCCACATAGATTGTTTGGGAACAGGTGGACTGAGATAGTAAAAGTTGTCTCAGGAAGGTATGGATGACATACAGAACAAAAAAAAAACGTTTTTTTTGTAGTGAATGAAAGTTTATGAAAATGAAAGTAGATGGTAAAATGTATTCTTTGGGGTTTGTGTATAAAACTATAGAGTACGCGAGGAGAACTGCTGAATCTCTTATACTGTATAAGTTGTACGTGTTTATTTTACAAACTGCGCTGAACTTGCTTTTATTGTTGCAGAAGGATAAAATTGTAGAAGAAATATTCACACTATTTCTCTTATGACAATTTCTGAGAAGTATTTGTCTTTGTTTCAAAGGTTATGAAGGAAGCCCGACTTATTCAATCGGCTACATATGATGATCTGCTACAAACTGTTACTAATTTTTAGTCTCCAAAATCAGAAAGTTTTTTGCATAGATATAAACCGTATGGTAATCAAATGCGCAGAACAAATCGGAAGAAGGCTCGATAAGGTGAAAGCATGTTTTAAATCAGTGGAATCGCAATCCATGCCAAACATATTATCACTGATTTCCATACGAGAACAAGAGGAGACTCGAGCATGTGTAAAAGAAGCAGTGCTTCGTGCAAGAGTTCAAGGTTTGTGTAGATAAATATAATGAATCAAACAGATGTGTGTGAGAGAGATTTTGTTGCGAGAAACTGTGCGTGAAGCTGGTTGTCTTCGTATTGAAACTAAATATAAGACGAAGAAATTAAACATATAACCAAAGGAACACCACCGGCACATGTGCAGGGTTAGCAGCTCTACTAGTTCTAAAAAATAACACATTCTAATGTTTTTATAAAAAAAATAGCATACAGGATGAAAATGACAGAAATAACATTCATTAAAGAGAAAAAATTATTATACCATTACTTATCATTCGTTTCTTCGAAATCCTGTAACCCTAAACCATAAATCCTAAAATCTAAACCATAATTAATGATTTGTGAGCTCAAATTCATTAGTCTAATACATTAAAAATGATTATTCTAATTTAGTATTGTTTGGTTTAAGGGTATAATTGTCTTTAAATCTTTTAGTGAATGTTATTTTGTCATTTTCACTCTGGTATACTATTTTTGAAATAAACATCAAAATATACTATTTGAAGGTATTTTTCAATAGTTTTTCATAAGAAAAGAATATAGTTTATATGATGTAGAAAAAAAAAAATATATATATATATATATAATTAATGAATAAAAATTATAAATTGAGAATATACTGTTGTTAAATATACTTAAAACAAAATATAAGTTGTCTATTAAAATAATATAATAAATTTAAGTGAAAATAGGTCAAATATAAATATATGCTACTATATATAAGGATTTTACTATACATAATACAAATAAAATGATTTTTAATATATATATATATATACAAACTTATATACTGAAATGTCACCAATTAATTGACAATATATTTTAAAGGCACATTAATAATATTTTAATTCCATAGACTAAATACACTATAATATATATATGCATAAATTATTACTATTAAAAATATAGCTTGTGTAGTTTTTTTTTTGTGCTAAAACTGTTCGTGTAGTTTTGAATACATTGTTATTGTACTGTGAAATATGGTTGTGGTGTTAGCGATATAAAAATGTTTAGTTTATACGTGTCGTTAGGTTAATCATATAGTTCATGTAGTTTTTTATACAAAAATATTCTCTGCATATATTGCAATGTGATGATGTTTATTTCGTACACACAAACAATTTATAAATCTGGGATATTCTGTAAAGCAACAGATTTGCCAACTCACCCGATTTCACTTATGTGTCGCCGTTCACCTTCGACTCGCCGGATTTCACATTCGACTCGCCGGATTTCACCTTCGACTCGACGGATTTCAACTTCGAGTCGCCGAAATTCAGTGGAAGAGACAAACACGGTGGAAGAGGGGATATTTGGTCGGAAAAAATTAGGTCGTCGAAATTTATGAGTCAACGGAACGGAAGGTGTCTCTATCGCGAAGAACAAAAGAATGAAGGGTTAAAAAATATTAGCTTTACCTATATCCACAGAAAAATACTGTTAATTTTTTTTTATCCCTAAATTGTTTTGAAAATGGCACGTCTGTAATTATTATATGTGTACATGGATATTTGGTCTTTTGGATTAAAATTAGAGTTAGTTTAGTTCATCATTGTTTCACGGTGTCAGTTTAGTATTAAACATATAAATTAGTGTCATTCTGAGTAATTAACTCTTTTTTATTTTATCAAAACATTGAATTATGTTTTTAAATAATTTTTTTAGTTCGGCTTAGAGTCGATTTTAGTTTGATTTTGTCATTTATTTTGGATGAATCTAAATTGGTTGTTTGACTTTAGCCGGTGTATTCTATTCTAATGATGCTTAGCCTTAAATTTATTCTTTAATGGATTTAGTTAGATTTTATTCCCTAACATTGGGTTGAATCTGACAACAAAAAAAAATTCGTTTAAAAGGCTGTGCAAAATACGAGGAAGCCATGGAAATGTGATATATGTTTCTTTTCTTAAACAAAAGATTGCGGTTCTTTCTTAAGCAAGTTTTTATCTGGTTGAATATTTAAAAGGGAAAAAAAAACTATTAACTCTAAAATTAATGTTAATTACTAGAATGACTCTAATTTTATTTTAATTATTGACTTAAAAGTTGATGACCATATATGCATATATTATCCTCACTTGCTTTGATGGCAGATTTTTAGATTTTGACAGACTTTTTCGGTGACAGATTTTTATTCCACAGACTTTTGTAAAATGTCTGTCGTACGAAACAACAGATTTATTGGTAATGACAGATTTTTGAGACAGATTTATTTGAGTAAACAGGTTTTTCCACAAAATCTGTCGTGTGAAGTAACAGATTGTTTGGAAATGACAGATTTTTAAGACAAATTTATTTGAGTAAACAGATTTGTCCACAAAATCTGTCGTATGAAGTAGCAGATTTTTGGGAATGACAGATTTTTGCGACAGATTTATTTGAGTAAATAGATTTGTCCACAAAAATTATCGTATGAAGTAGCATGTTTTTGGAAATGACAGATTTTTGCGACAGATTTATCCACAAAATCTGTCAAATGAAGTAGCAGATTTATTAGGGATGACATATTTGTACGACAGATTAATTTGAGTAAACAGATTTGTCTATAAAATTTGACGAACGAAGTGGGAGACTTATTAAAGTGATATATTTTTTCAACAAAATTTTGAGACATGAAACATGGTTTTTTCTATGACAGATTTATAAAAAAGTCTATGGTACCATTAGAGCAGGCTTTTTGTAACTTTTATAATTTTATAATTTTATAATTTTTTGTAGCTTTTTAAATTTTCATAATTTTGTAATTTTTATAATTTTTGCAATATTTGTAATTTTTTTATAATTTTATAATTTTTATAATTTTTTAAAAAAATTATAAGTTTTATAATTTTTGTAATTTTACACTTTTTGCAATTTTTATGTATTTGTAATTTTGTAATTTTAAATTTTTTGGCAATTTTCATATTGTTGTAATTTTAATAATTTTTGTAATTTATTTGATTTTTTTAATTTTCATATTTTTGTAATTTTTATAATTTTTATAGTTTTAAAAAAAACTTAATTTCTTATAAGTTTTTATCATTTTTTTAGTAATTATTTTTTTTAAAAACAAACCAGTTTTAAAACCCAATTTCAAATTTTAACTTAATATTTTTGAAAAGTAAATTACTAAAATATTGAAATGGCATGTTTGTAATTACTAATATATAATATGGTTAACATGTCTTTTGATAAAAAATTAGTGCCAATTTAGTAAGTCATTTTTTCACAATGCTAATCTAGGATTTTCCATGTTTTTTAGAGCCATTCTAGGTAATTTCTCTATTTAAAATCTTTTGAAAAAAAAAAGAATCTAGAAACAAATGTTAAAAATGCGTGGGACCTTTGGTTAGCAGAAGAAAATAAATGTACGTGCTGCTATGAAGATTCAAAAAGCCTGTCATTGGCCGACAAGCCCTAACCTTAATACTGTTTCTTGATTTTTTTTTTTTTGTCTCGAGATCTACTGCACATTAAAAAAGAAGCCATTTTCCAAGGCCATCACGTGTTTATCTTTTTTTTTTTTTTTTGTCATCTGTTGGAACTGATTAAAGAAACAAGGTCCAAAGACCCAACAAAGTTTTGCTTACACCCAATAAAAATCAAACTCAAACACAAACACAATCTACTCTGCAACAAAACAGAACAATGCAGATAAAATTTTAACAACATTACTCTCTTCTAATCAACTTCACCAGCTCTTGCTTCAGCTGCATATAAACCAACCCACCAAACTGGCACTCAGTAGCAACATCATGTTCCAATCTCTTCGAAAGAGCCACAAGATGAAAGCCGAAATAACATTAAATCATGTCTCTGAACCAGAATAGTCCAAACCCGCGAACCAGAGCAAAGCATTGGAACGACACAAGACCTCAAAGCCAAGAGGAAGAAAAAGAACCAGCCAGTGCCACAAAAACCCAGAACAACTGCCACACTAGAGACAACTTTTACCAACGACACCACAAGCTCCAACCCCACCAAAGGAAACGAAAGAAAAAACAACAAAACTCACTTCGCACATATGGAATCATGCGAAGGAGAAGCAGAGCCCAATAGATACACGGGGAACCAAATACCCTAATGTTTTAAGGGGAACTAAAAACCCTAATGTTTTAAGGGGAACTTTTAAACGCCTAACCCGGAGGATGAAACAACAATAGCACTAGAGCCGGCGCAAATGATAAAATCAAATACGATTCCGTTGCAATACGAACTATATACCTCTATCCAACAGCCAAACACCAAACAACAACCAAAAACCACACTACTACTAAAAGCTAGAGGAACACCAAATCTAACTATGGACCCAACAAACCACACCACCGTCAGATAAGCTAGCCCCAATCACCACACCGGAAACATAAAAGCCACCTTTCATAACTGACATCAGGCAAAAGGAGGCACGGCCTGGACAAATCCTTGCAAATTGAGAGGTGGAGATGATTCCGGCACATGGAGTCATGGAGAACCACTTCGAAGCACAGACCGAAACAAACTGAGAGGAGAGATCTCCTCAGATCTGGCGAGAACCACTTCGAAGCCAACACCAAAGCTAAAGCTCACCGCCGCCCTCAAGCCGAGAAGGCCCCGGTTAGTCCCCACGGCCACCCTCGTCGAAGAACTGAAACCGCAGAGCCTCAATCCGACAAAGAAAACGCCTCCGCCGACGGTTGAGACAGAGGGCCAGACAAAGCTGAATGGTAACCAGAGTATCAGGAGGAGAGAGAACAGGGGTGAGAAGAGGCGACGCCGGCGAGCAAAAGCAACGCCGGCGTCGAGATCCGGTGACTGAAAGCGGCGCCTCGAAATTCGTGTCTGGGAGAGAAGAAGGGTAGGGCGAACTGTTGCCATCACGTGTTTATCTAAAGAATCGAAAATGAAATAATAAAAATCAAAATTGATAAACTGTGTACTATAATATAAATATATTTAATTTTTAGATTAAAATTTACGTTAAATTATCCAAAAATTATGTTTTAGAATTTGCATTTGAGAAACTCGAAAAATCTAAGTAAACAATTCTTCTAGTTAAACAAAAGGATTCTAAAACCATATTAAATTTACGTTTTATATTAAGATAATAAATATTATACGGGTAAACTTAAAAAAGGTAATAAATATACTCTAAAAACTGAAAAAAATTCTTAATCAATATGAAAAAAAAAATTCTGCAACGTCGAATTTTTGAAAATTGAAGGGAATAATTATTATTATTTTTTCTTTTAATTTTAGAAAAATATTAAACAACTTAGCTATGTTACCAAACAACTCTCTAATTCAGCAAATGTTATTGTTGTAGTAAGTCAAAATTTGTAAATAGTTATTATTAGGATTATTTTGCTATACAGAGCATAAACGATTGGCTTCTAAAATAATATTTAATTCAGTCGCTCTCTTAAAAAGGCAAAGACCTGTCTTTTCGGAGAAACCCAAATATATTCCCAGACCTCCTTCCTTCGTTAACCCAAGGTGTTTTAATGGCTTTCTTAGACGCTGGGTCAACTTTACTGCCAAAAAGATAGAAGATTTAATCTGATTTAATTTTGTCCATGGGTGGGCGTTCGGGAATTCGGGACGGGATTTGTCGGGAACGGGACGGGAACGGGAATTTCGGGAACACAAAAACTCATCCCATTTATATCCCGTTTAACATTCGGGACGGGAACGGGATATGGCGGGACGGGAACGGGATGGAAACGAGATGGGAACGGGATGGAAACGGGAATTCCCATTTAAAAAAAAATTATAATTTAAATATATTTATCGTATTCTTTTTATTTATTATCACAACATATATGTTTTAAACTTTAAATTATGAAAAATACATTAAAGAATATTCCATATAAATTAAAAGTTTGAAATTTTGGTGATTGTATTCTTGTTCAACTTTATAATTATGTTTAACTTCTAAACAGTTAAAGAAAAACTTTTGTAATATATTATAATATATTTATATATTATTATATAGATAAGATATGATTTTATTTTACATAACATATGCATAGAATATATATAAACTACATATTTATATTTATCTTAAACAGGATTTCGGGAATTACGGGAATTCCTGTTCCCGTCCCGTTCCCATCCCGTTCCGTCCCGTCCCGTTCCCGATTGGGAATTGAAAACTCATCCCGTATGGGAATACGGGATATATATGGGACGGGAATTCGGGAACGGGTACAGGATGGGACGAGACGGGTCGGAACGGGACGGGAATTATGCCCACCCTTTTCCCATGACACTTAATATTCCTCATTACCTCAGCCCAAAAACAAGCTATCATCTGCGAAAAGGCGATGGTAGATTGCCGGACTGGTCAGGGCAATTTTGAGGCCAGTGATTCTCCCTTCAGCCTCAGCTCCCTGCAATTGGGAAATCAAGGCCTCTGTCAAGATAATAAACAGGAAAGGAGACAGCGGGTCACCTTGTTGCAGACCTCGAGAGGGGTGATGTTCCCTTTCGGTTCGCCACTCATCAGAGCTTTATATGAGACTGATGAAATGCACCACATAATCCAAGAGATCCATTCTTCTGTAAAACCCATTTTGAGCATCAGAGCTTCCAAAAACCTCCACTCAACTCGATCATACCCTTTCCTCATATCGGTTTTTATTGCCACAAATTTTGATTTACAAATGGGATTAGTACGAAGAGCATGGAACAACTCTTTGGCTATCAGGATATTATCCGGTATAAGACGAAGAGCCGCAAAGGCTGATTGAACCTCCGAAATTAGATTCAGGAGTAATTTCTTGAATCGTTTACATAAAATCTTCGAGATGATCTTATAACTGACATTGCAAAGACTAATTGGCTGGAACTCTGTCATCTCTCTCAAGTGCTCCGTCTTTTAGATCAGACAAATATTTGTCTGGTTTAAACGGCCATCAAAGAAATTGAGGCAAAAAAAATATTTGACCATTAAAATTTTATCCTTTAACGTTATATGGTTGAACAAACCCGTCATCCCATGTGGGCTCGGTGCCTTCTCCCGATGAATCGCTTTAATGGCCTCTAAAATATCCGGAGCAGACGGGTGCGGGTGAGATCCAAATTCATATCCGGCCTTACTGAGGGAGGGACATAACGGAGTGCCTCATCAAAATTTCCAGGATTGGAAGTCATAAACATTTTTTGAAAATACGAGGTTGCAAATATTCTATACCATCTTCATTTTCCACCCAGGATCCCCTATTGTTTTTTTCAATTTCATAATCTGATTGCTGGATCTCCGTTGCTTAGTCGCCGCATGGAAATATTTGGTATTCCAATCTCCTTTTCGAAGGCAGAGCTTAATTCTTGTTAATTTTCCTTTTTAGATGAGTTGTTAGGATTCTGAGTGAACTGATTTTAATTTAGGAATGGTTAAAAAAAAAAAAAAAATCTATCTCCAACAATTTGAAGCTAGAATATTGATCGTCAGAGATATCATGTACGTGTTGTTTTGACATCATACTATAAGATGGTTAGATTCTATCTAATTTGGCATATAAAATCTTCTTGTCCCCTTCAGCTAACGAAGACCAAAAATCTATTAGAACAAAAATTCAGATTGTCATAGATGTGTTTCGTTGTATAGATGTATGATCCAATCCTTAAGATTTTAGATAGTCGTATTAACACTAATGAAACTTGAATGTCTTGCATAGCTGTAAAATAAACCGAACATGGAATTGCGTGATTTCTTATTAATCGTCAGAGGCGCCATAACCATCTATCTTCAAATCATAATGTAAGATGGTTAGTTTCTAATAAACTTTGGCAAAAAAAGAAATCTTGGTATGAAAGCCAAAACAAAATAAAAAAAATTCCATAGTTTTGGTATTTTGATGACACCTCATGCCAATATCGTCCAAACTAATCACGTGCATTAAAATACTCTTCAGTCTGACAGGCAATATGGCCTCTTCTCCTTAAAAGAAATCTCAAATCTCCAACTCTATAAATAGTTAAGACTGATCAAATCTCCATTTCTCACATTCATATATCACTAACTATGGCTCGTCTTGAGGTTCTCCTGCTCTTTGTCCTCCTCATCGCCACCATCTCTATCGTTGCATTGGCCGTAAGTCTCCCATATCTCATCATCGTTCCTAGATTATGACTCTTTTTTTTTATCTAGCGACATTAGTTTAAACTATTTAGCTATAAACTTGAGTTCCTTCGGGTTAAATTTTTTTTTCTCGATTTCGTAGGAAAACTGCCGCTACACGATCAAAATCAAAACCGGAACGAAAAGAGATTCCGGCACAGATTCGATCATAGGGGTTGTAATCGCAGACAAATCCAGAAAGTACATTGAAATAAGAAACCTGGAGACATGGGGTGGGCAAATGCCACCAGGTCACGACTACTTTGAGAATGGTAATGTGGACATTTTCAGTGGGAATATAAGGAGTGTCTTCCAAATCCAGTATGTTTTTTGACTCTGAAGTCTGATGGCTCCAAAAAAAAGCCCGGCTGGTATGTTGAATATGTGGACGTAGCGACCTCTAAAGTTGGATCTCCGAGCAAGCCTGAATACTTCCGTGTGGAGCAATGGCTTGCCATATATGAGAAACCGAAAGAGCTATCTACTGAACGGAACAACTGCCAGACAGTTTGAGGTATGAGATCCGGAAGAGTCTCTACAAAGTCATATGAATCAATGAAGGTGTCTTGGCACTTGTTCTATGTTGTCTTGTGACCGTTTGATTGCAATATTGGTCATTCAATAAAACTGTCATCGTGTGAGCGTGGGATGGCAATGATATAATAGATTCAGATAAAATTGTAATGTGTTTTCATTTGTTTTCAATTCGATGTATTTGAATTTGTCCTTTCCATGTGTAATCTTTTGATGATTTCAAATCTTTACCAGCTTTAACTAGAAAATAAAATATAAAAGGCGATACCTCTTTATTATGACGTATTAATATTTTCAAGTGTTCTCTTTCCGTCATTGAATCCTTTAAGTTTGGTCAGCAGGATCAGATCCTTAAGCTGCTCTCTGTCGGATCTCATAAACCAAAAATAAACATTCATTTCACAATGGCCACAACAGGTGGGAAATTTCATTTTGGAAACATTGTTTTTCTCTCCACCGTGTAGTTTGTCCTAACTTTGACGAGTAACCCTAAATTAACCAATATTATTTCTTTCGTTACAAAGAAATCAAGTTCAAATTACTTCACATAACCAAAAAGATAGGAGCATCTCCCGTTTCTTTTCAAGACCAGAATTGATCAAAGAAACTAACGCAGTATTATATTTATTTGTAGGTATTAGAAAAGTTACTTGTGTATAAAGTAGATTACCTAGTGAGAAAATTATTAAACTGATATCCTAACTTAGGTTCATTACTAAACTGACTTATCTTCAAGATCCGAGATTAATAAACTAATCTTCTTATTCCACGAACTAGGTTTAGATCCAACCTTTTCATCCAATTCTCTAGGGTTTCCATTTCGTTCAGTCTCCATTCTTTTCTATTTTCTAATATCAGTTACGAACTTGGTTTTGCCAACCTAGAGTCTCATGACATCAGATTTCATCCTAAACATTCTATTCGCCAACCAAACCAACAAGGTGAGTTTCTGTCCTTGGGATTTTTGACAAAGGTAAGGAGGCCAAATTGACTTGTACAAAAGTGGGAGGAGGAAAATGCAAAATTCGCGCGTTGCCTGATCACGGGTTAGTTACCCTCAACTCTTTTCCTGATCTCGTAACTTGCATTGATCAGCCTCCTTTGATATCTCAGATCTAGAAGATCAGTCAGTTTAGTAATGAACCTCAGATCTAGATGATCAGTTTAGTAATTTTGTCAATAGGTAATCTACTTTATACACAAATAGTATATTTCTAATACCTACATATAAATACAATCCTGCGTGAATTATAAGTAAATTAAATTATTAAAAAGTGAACAGTTCATCTACTATATTAAAACAGGAGTCCCATATGAAAACAATATTTAGTCATGTGTTATATTACTGAAAATGCCATTGGAATTTAATGAAAAGATAGAATTTCATTAAGGTTAATCTAGACTAAACATATATGTAGACTATAATAGTTTTAATACACTTGAACACATATGATCATGTAGACACTGATTACCATAAATAAAAATATACTAATTAGATATGTATCAAAACAATTTAAAATAATGGATCCCACTTCTGTAACTAATTAAAAACGAAAATAATAATAAAGCAATATATATTAGATATTAAATTAAATGATAAATATAATAAATTACATTCGGTTATAAATATAATTAATTAATAAACTATATTGTTCAATGTAAATTCTTAAAATTCGGTTAAATAAGAATATGCAAAAGATATATAAAGATATTATTTATGATAAATTCAGTTTAAATCAAAGATCTATTTTATTAAAATGGAAAATATTTATAGAAAAAGTCTTTACCCATGTGTTATATTAAGTTATGTCATTGAATATTAATGATTTTTCTTACACCTTCATTAAAAGGTAATTATGGAAAAGAACATTATATCTACTAAACATGTTCCAAACAATACTAATATTAATAAATTTATAAGTTTGAAAATATAATATTTTAACTTGGGAAATTAACGATTTCCATAAACGATTTTCATAAGGGCAAAGTGATATTCATCCGCGTTTTCACAATCTTTAAAACTGAGAGTCGCCCATCCTTCCATGGAGTCTTTCCATAATATCATTGAGAACCGTTCACCCAACTTGGTCCAAAGAACAAATGGGTCCTTAATATCTTGGTACTCGTCTCTCAGGTTTTCATGGAGATGGAAGTGCATAATTGTTATGGCTCTTTCCCTTTGTCTTTTTATTTCATGATTGCCTTTTATGATGCATCTTCCGAGTCCCCTAGCTTTCAAGGCATTTCTTGTGCTCATCACCCAATCTAGGAAGTTGCCTCCATAAAGGTTTAGGACCGGGTAAACTGAGTTTTCCTTAGCCATCTGAAAATATCCAACAATTTTCAGTTAGGACGTTAATTAATATGATCCGGACCTTAGGAATATGGCCGTTCATGCATCAAATTTTCATTCAGGACTTTTTAATAAAACCCGGACCTTAGGAAAATGGCTGGTAATGTTTATCCCAGTTTAAGCTTTACAATCAATCAAGCAATTTATGCAATCAAAACAATATGGGCTGTTTTTTATTTAATGGTTTATGCACTTGAAATTTTCTATTTTTAATTTAATCCTTAATTAAAAGTTAATCATAAACTTTAAAAAAAGGAAAAACAATTAAAAGGATAGATCATCAAAGGAAAAGTATATTATCTAAAACTTTCCTTTTTACTAAAAGGAAAGGAATTAGATTTTCCTATTTAGAATACGATTAGAAATATTATCCTTAATTAGAAGTTAATCTGTAACCTTTAAGAAAAGGAAAAACAATTAAAAGGATAATTCCTTAAAGGGAAAAGGATATTTCTAAAACTTTCATTTTTCATAAAAGGAAGGGAATAGAGATTTCCTATTTAGATTAGGATTAGGGTTTTATGGTTTAGACACAAACTATTTTTTTTTCATCATGGCCGATTTTTTTTCTCTTTCTTAGGGGTTTTTTTTCCTTTCTTTTCTAAAACATTAAGGATTAACAAGAAGATCTAACAACCTAACTCATGAAACAAATACAAACCGATTTCAAGAGATCATTGATCAATGCATCCGATTTTAATGATGAGCCAAATTCGATTTTAACTTTGGATTATGCAAATCGATTTACAAGATGAACAAAAAAAAACAAGTCATGTGATTTGGATACAATCAAACAAACGATTTTAAGGATGGTTCAAGGCATCCGATATCAAGGCATGATCAAAGGAATGATTTTAACAAACCATGTATGCAAACCAATTTTAATATGAACAAGTCATGGCAGATTTTATGCATTAACAATACAAGTTACAAGGTTCGATATTCATTCATGCAAACAAGTTCATCAAGACAATCTCAAACAAGTTTTACCAAGCAATCCAATTTTTAGGGTTTCATATAGCTTAGGTCAAATTCAATTCTTAGGGTTTATGAGATCAAACAAGTTTAAACACATAGCCGATTTTTAAAGAGTCTTATCTTGGCTTAGATTCAAGTTCAGATGATGGTTTAAACATGAACAAACAAGTTCTAGAGAGAGATTGATTTTAGGGTTTCTTATTCTTCTTATTCCAATTCGATTTTTCTTTGTTTTAGATTAGGGATTACCTTGATCACCTTAGGATGTTGAATGGACAGGAACCGAGAGCTAAAGACCTCGGTAAACACAAGCAGAAGTCGGATCTCCTTGAAGAACAAAACGGCGACCGGCGGCAGAAAGAGGCGGCGGATGGCGGCAGCAAGAGGCAGCGGATGGCGGCGGATGGCGGCAGCAAGAGGCGGCGGATGGCGGCGGCTACTTTAGGGTTTAGGAGCTCTCGTGCTGATAACGTGTTGTGAATTGTATGTTTATTAATGAGACCAAAGTGTCTTTATATATAGGTTTACATAAAGATCAATATGGTAATATTCCATAAATCTATTCCCTGTCTAAAAAAGAATGTATAATACTTAATATATACTAAACATAAGGACCGGTTATGTAATAATCTCTACGTGGATCGATCTGTATTGAGTCCATCAAACCAAACGGTTCATAACAAAGACATTATTTTTAAATAAGAATAATTTGGAGTAATTAAAAAAAGATATTAAAATTGCCTATTACTTTTGTGTTAAGGGCTAGATTTCAAAAGAAAAAATTGTTTACAAAAACATTAGATTAGTATATTCCACAGAATATTAAGATATTATTTGAAATAGGAATAATTTTTAAGTCCAATATCTTAACAAATATGAATATTAAGCTAAACATTTTTATAAATATTAGTATCTAACTATTGAATTTTCAAATTTAAAATTTACTTTCACTTATCTTTTAATTACATTGATGTAGTTTTCATTATTTTGCTGTTTCTCTACATCTTTTTTGTTTAAAACTAAAAAAAAAATATTTTCTTTCTCTCAATTTCTTATCAAGTCATAAAAAAAGACTATAGTTATAATTTCAACCTTAACTTTAAAATATAGTGTTAATGTTTATGTATAATATTATTGTTCTCTCCTCATACTTTTATCAATTATATCTATATTTATAACATTAAAAATTATAAACTAATATTTGTTTATATACAAAATAAAATATAATCTCGCGCTCACGCGCGGGTCCAGTGCTAGTAAAAACTTAAAATACAACTGGATTGAAAAAACCAAAAGGAATATGTATTTTTCTTTACAGTTGAACTTAATACTGTATTTTGGATACGACATTAAATACCAAAAAATACTATATATAACACTTATTTATGGGGGAGTCAAGTACAAAATATATTATTCGGCTATGTCAAGAAAAAAAAAGAGCTTAACTAGAACACAAGGTTTGATTAAGAAATCTAGAATTTTGACAAATTGACATGTATAATCAAATAAATATATCATTAAAACCAAAAAATAATTAAATTACATACATATAAAACAAATACTCAAATAGTAAAGCAAATATGTACAAATTTATTTATTATTTAATGTTGGACATGTATAAATATGTTTATAATGAATATTATTTTAATATAAAGAAAACTAGATGATATTCCGCACCCTGTGCAGGTATAATATTTGATATATAGTTGATTATTATATAAATTGTTATCATAGTAGTCAAAGTTTTTTTATGGCTAATATACTATCTGTAGTTATTTGTTGTATTTTTTTTTAATGTTAGAAGAATTGTATTATGTAAGTTATATATTGTGTTGATTGGTGTTTGAATAATAGTATTATGTGTATATTATATTTTGTATTTGTTTAGTAGGTTAAAAGTTATAAGTATTTTTATATTGGTTGATTATATGTTTTTCAGTCTAATATTTTTTAAAATATAATCAAAGAAATTTTGTATAGTTGAATAACTGTTTTTAAATATGAAATATTTAAAATCATATTTTATCTTTTTAGAATTAAATTGGTATATGTTTAATTTTCACCAAAATATAGACCTAAAACAAATAAAGCCCATTAAATTTAACCCAAAACGAATTAGAAAAAAAATCGATATATATAAATGGGTTGTAATTATTTTTTAAACTATTTTCGTAAAAATAGTTAAAAAATTTCAGTTACACACGTGACGTGTGACACGTCCATAATTAGTTCAAGGTTAGAAATTGCTTTCTACTTTACTTATTCTAAGAGAGTCTAGAGGATTTCTCAACTTTTGTTTAAGGAGTTTGGTTTGATCTTCTTACCCTTTGTCAAGAAACCTTAGTAGGTGTAAAGAGTTTCTTATTCATATCGATTTGAAGGCATTGCCTTATATACAAAAGGTTCATGAGTTAACCTAATGCTAATGAGTTCATACATCGAGAGGCCCTATTAGGATCCAATTCCCCCTCTCAAAGTGGAGTGTGGTGATTACACACACCCAACTTGGACAGAAAAATTTCAAACTCCTTGCGACCCAGTGCCTTTGTGAAGATGTCCGCAAGTTGAGTCTTGGTCGAGACATGCTTCGGGGCAATGACGCCACCGAGAATTTCGTCACAGATGAAATGGCAGTAGAGTCCTACATGCTTGGTGCGCTTGTGACCAACCGGATTCTTGGCGAGATTAATGACAGAGAGACTATCAGAATGCAATGCAGCACAATGGGAGCTTTACAAGCGACCCCCAAACTTGGTAGAAATTCACAGAACCACAACAATTCACTAATTGTATCTGCCATTGCTCTGTATTCCGCTTCGGCAGAGGAGCGAGATACAACCTCCTGTTTCTGTGTTTTCCATGAGATAAGAGCACCAAGTTGTATAAACCAGGCAGTAAGAGACCTACGAATGGTAGGACATGCACCCCAATCAGAATCCCACTAGGCAGTAAGCGTGAGCGCAGTGGATGCGCGAAGAAGAATGCCCTGACCAGGGCTATGTTTAAGATAACGAACGACCTTAAGAGCAGCATCCCAGTGTTTGTCTTTTAGAGAAGTCATGAACTGAGAAAGTACATGGATACCGTAGCTAAGCTCAGGTCTCGTAGTGCTCAAGTAAGTAAGACGACCACCGATCTGCGATAACGAGAAGGGTCCTCCATAGGAAAACCATAATCCAACAACAAAGTATGGTTTTGTTCAAGCAGAAAACTAACTGGTTTTAAAACAAGAAGAACAGAGATCTTATCCAAAACATA